>CM029773.1:2126387-2336165 GCA_017562165.1 Ectropis grisescens
TTCTTAGCATTCCATGGATTCACCGTGCGGGTGCCGGGTCCATCGTGTGGCAGAGAGAGAAAAACTCGAGTAGTTCCCGAGACTTGTGACTCGGGCGTAGGTTTAAGGGGCCCTTTCTGACGTACATCAACACTCACCTTCACCACTCGTTTTTCTCTCCTGCCCAGCCAAATCTGATATGAGCCTACTAGTGCAGCTTTAGATACACGTTCTAGTATAGAACTTACAGCACTTCTGGATAAGCCAAGGTCTTTCAGTAGGTTATAGAGATTTTGCTGGTATACCTCTCGCTCCCACTTCTACAGCGTATAAACTAACTACATAGCCGTTTTTTGTTAATTCGTTTAGGAGGTCGTAATACTTATTTTGTTTCATCGCGTGGTCTTTAGGTATATTAGTTTCCCACGGTACGGTAAGTTCTACAAGGACTATGCGTTTCGTAGCTCTAGAAAAAGGAAAATGTCCGGTCTGGATGACGAAACACCCACATCCTCTGGGATTTTGTAGTGCTTTTCATACGTGTCCATTAAAATAGTCCAATCAGGTGCTGTACCCAGGATTGAGTAAGGCTTGTTCCTGGAGTTTGAAGTTGAGCCTTCTTTACAAAGTTAATTTGTCTGTTGTTTGTCGTCAATCCTTTTGGGCTCTAGCTACCGAAAGGCTCATGGCTTCACGTATGATTTCAAGTACTCTGTCATGACGCCGTGAGTAATGACCCCATTAAGGAGCACCTTGCATCCCACCAATATGTGCCTTTGCTGTACATATCGCCTCTCCAAGTATAGCAACATTTTTCAGAGGCTTTTCCCCACCTTACCAAGTTACTCTGGTCAGGGAGGGTCATTTGGAATGCATTTAGATAAAATTTTAATAAGGCAGGGGACCAGTCATAGATCAAGGTGCGCCATTTTAGAGCTAATGGGATACAGAACTCACCTATGGTTAACCACTCACTTTGCATTTCTAAATTCATAGCGTGCACTTTGTAACCGTCATTTTCGTCTTGTTGTAGAAAGGTTTTTACCATGTCTCGGTCTTCCTTTTTTTCTCGCACCCAACCCAGCAGTATTTACTTGTGCACCTGCCATAAATTGTTTATGGAATTGAAGTCTAGATTCCAGGTCTGAAGCAGTTTTGTCTTTTGGGAGAGATGTAATTAATTCGTCTTGCGACTTTCCCAAAACATGCGTTTTTGTAACTCTTAGGTGTTTGTAAAGTTCAGACGGTTTCTTTAGTTTCAGCCTCAAAACTATTGTGATCCCTAAAAGAGTAGAGGATCAGCCGGATGTGCCAATCCGAACCATGACTTCAATATCTTTATGACATTGGCATCTAGCTTTGCCAGGAGAGTTTTACCGATGTCATATACTAGGAAAGGCCAAGTGAGACGTGATGTGAGGTAGTTGTCATATATCCATGCTTTTTGATATTGCTGATAGGCTGCTGGTTCACCTTATTGAGGTTGTTCATGAAATTTTCAACAACCACCTCTAATGATGGTGTACGTCCTTTGTGATCTATCTTTCTACCAAGAAATTTGAAAGGCACTGCCTCTGCAATTGTGGCAACTCCTTGGCCACTTATGGAGAGTCCCGGATCGTAAGACGTATATTTGGTATTTCTTCACCCAGACAAAGACAATGACATTTAGATGGTTTTGTCCTCATTCCTCCGTCCATGTACAGAACTCATCGACTTCGTTCAACAATTCTTGACACTGTTTGGGATTACGTGTAAGTATTGCAAGGTCGTCCGCAAAGGCCAAGATTGACTCAGTGTACTTATTGTTGATTTTAAACCGGTAGCCCCATTTCTTTTCACGGGATATTAATTTGTCTACTAAAATATTTATAACTATATTAAATGCTATTGGTGATAAGCAGCACCCTTGGAATAGTCCTACATTGTATTCAAGTGGTTTTGTGTATTCCTTGTTTACTGCTATGACGAATTTTAAGTGGCAATAATAAGAATTAATTATGTCAATAATTTCAGCAGGAAAGTTATACCATTTTAGGGCAAATATCATAAGTTCATGCTGGACAGAACCAAACGCGTTCTCTAGGTCTATCCAGCAGACTGTAATTTGCCTCTCATGTGTTCTGGCATCTTTCAAACTTTCTGCTAGTAATGTATTGTGTTCCAGGCATCCAGAAATACCAGGCAAGAACCCTTTCTGGTGATTGGGCCTGAAATACCTATTGCTAGTCATAAATGTGGTCATTTTTGTTTGCAAAATACTGAAAAAGATTTTAGAAATTGTATTGGTTAGGGCTATCGGTCTGGTGTCTTTGGGATGAGTTACTTCCTGCTTTTTAGGGATGAGGACAAAAATTGCTCTTCCAAATGCTACTGGGACTTGCTTTCTTGACCAGATCTTAATGAATATATTCAAGATATGTTTACGAACTGATGGACACTTTTATACACTATGTAAGGAATGCCATCTGGGCCAGGAGCTGATTTAGTAGTTTTCTTTTTAATTTGATAGTTTACTTCCTCTTCACTAGGTGGGGTGCCTTGAAAGCCTGTCAGAGGATCATTAGGTCTTTGGATGTTTGGTTCTACGTACGAGCTCCCGCGTTTAGGCACTTCGTATGTGCTTTTAAAGTGATCGTAAATTTGCGCGTTAGTCAAGATAAGCTTTCCATTTTGCTCCCTGAAAATATTTTTGGAGTATTGAAAAGGGTTTTTATCAAAGTCTACTTCGTGTTTAGCTCTGTTAAAATTATCACGATTTTTACTAATTTGAAGCGATATTCCTTGTATTAATTTAAGGATTGATCTTAGAGCCCTGGACAGTTGGTGACTTAGATGGTTATCGCCCATGGTTTTAGCTACACGAAGACGTTTTATTAACTCTCTTTTCTTCCTCCGCAATTTCATTTTGAACATATTTTCCTTGCTATTTTGAGCATAACAAGTTGATGGTGGGTAATGTTCCGAGAAGTATGTATATATGGTGTCCTGGAAAGTTTCTACTTGGCTGTTTAGGTCTTGTTTTGGCCCAGGATGTTCTAATAAGATCGCCAAGTTTTCGTCATGAACTTTCCAGGTAGAGTTTTTTAAACTGGGAATGCCAAGACGTGTCCTGATGACAATGGACTCCTGGTAGTTTTCACTCGATGGTTCACCTTGGGATATATGAGGGTCAACTCTATCCATAGTGTTTGTCGAAGTACTGACCGACGGCTGTCGTGCTTCAACACCATCATGTGTCTTTAAATGCTTTTGGTACCAGGCTCGTCTCTTGTAAATTTTCCCGCACACAGGGCATCTCAAGTCCGTATTCGCGCCAGGGTCGTCATTACTATCACACGGTGGACAGATCTTCCGCCCCGCCTCTCGGACTGTCCCAGGGGTATTATTCTTATTTGGACTTTTAGCGATTTAATTCCCGGGCTTGGCTTGCTAGGCCTTCACCCTCGGCTGTCTTTCCAACAGTCAGATGTCTTTCCATCCGTCAGATGTCTTTTCCACCAGCCATCTGTCTTTCCAGCGTCATCCCGTCTCTCCGGGCTGTCATTTTTGTTTGAGACGATCTTCTTAGCATTCCATGGATTCACCGTGCGGGTGCCGGGTCCATCGTGTGGCAGAGAGAGAAAACTCGAGTAGTTCCCGAGACTTGTGACTCAAGCGTAGGTTTATGGGGCCCTTTCTGACGTACATCAACACTCACCTTCACCACTCGTTTTTCTCTCCTGCCCAGCCAAATCTGATATGAGCCTACTAGTGCAGCTTTAGATACACGTTCTAGTATAGAACTTACAGCACTTCTGGATAAGCCAAGGTCTTTCAGTAGGTTATAGAGATTTTGCTGGTATACCTCTCGCTCCCACTTCTACAGCGTATAAACTAACTACATAGCCGTTTTTTGTTAATTCGTTTAGGAGGTCGTAATACTTATTTTGTTTCATCGCGTGGTCTTTAGGTATATTAGTTTCCCACGGTACGGTAAGTTCTACAAGGACTATGCGTTTCGTAGCTCTAGAAAAAGGAAAATGTCCGGTCTGGATGACGAAACACCCACATCCTCTGGGATTTTGTAGTGCTTTTCATACGTGTCCATTAAAATAGTCCAATCAGGTGCTGTACCCAGGATTGAGTAAGGCTTGTTCCTGGAGTTTGAAGTTGAGCCTTCTTTACAAAGTTAATTTGTCTGTTGTTTGTCGTCAATCCTTTTGGGCTCTAGCTACCGAAAGGCTCATGGCTTCACGTATGATTTCAAGTACTCTGTCATGACGCCGTGAGTAATGACCCCATTAAGGAGCACCTTGCATCCCACCAATATGTGCCTTGCTGTACATATCGCCTCTCCACAAGTATAGCAACATTTTTCAGAGGCTTTTCCCCACCTTACCAAGTTACTCTGGTCAGGAGGGTCATTTGGAATGCATTTAGATAAAATTTTAATAAGGCAGGGGACCAGTCATAGATCAAGGTGCGCCATTTTAGAGCTAATGGGATACAGAACTCACCTATGGTTAACCACTCACTTTGCATTTCTAAATTCATAGCGTGCACTTTGTAACCGTCATTTTCGTCTTGTTGTAGAAAGGTTTTTACCATGTCTCGGTCTTCCCTTTTTTTTCGCACCCAACCCAGCAGTATTTACTTGTGCACCTGCCATAAATTGTTTATGGAATTGAAGTCTAGATTCCAGGTCTGAAGCAGTTTTGTCTTTTGGGAGAGATGTAATTAATTCGTCTTGCGACTTTCCCAAAACATGCGTTTTTGTAACTCTTAGGTGTTTGTAAAGTTCAGACGGTTTCTTTAGTTTCAGCCCAAAACTATTGTGATCCCTAAAAGAGTAGAGGATCAGCCGGATGTGCCAATCCGAACCATGACTTCAATATCTTTATGACATTGGCATCTAGCTTTGCCAGGAGAGTTTTACCGATGTCATATACTAGGAAAGGCCAAGTGAGACGTGATGTGAGGTAGTTGTCATATATCCATGCTTTTTGATATTGCTGATAGGCTGCTGGTCTACCTTATTGAGGTTGTTCATGAAATTTTCAACAACCACCTCTAATGATGGTGTACGTCCTTTGTGATCTATCTTTCTACCAAGAAATTTGAAAGGCACTGCCTCTGCAATTGTGGCAACTCCTTGGCCACTTATGGAGAGTCCCGGATCGTAAGACGTATATTTGGTATTTCTTCTACCCAGACAAAGACAATGACATTTAGATGGTTTAGTCCTCATTCCTCCGTCCATGTACAGAACTCATCGACTTCGTTCAACAATTCTTGACACTGTTTGGGATTACGTGTAAGTATTGCAAGGTCGTCCGCAAAGGCCAAGATTGACTCAGTGTACTTATTGTTGATTTTAAACCGGTAGCCCCATTTCTTTTCACGGGATATTAATTTGTCTACTAAAATATTTATAACTATATTAAATGTTATTGGTGATAAGCAGCACCCTTGGAATAGTCCTACATTGTATTCAAGTGGTTTTGTGTATTCCTTGTTTACTGCTATGACGAATTTTAAGTGGCAATAATAAGAATTAATTATGTCAATAATTTCAGCAGGAAAGTTATACCATTTTAGGGCAAATATCATAAGTTCATGCTGGACAGAACCAAACGCGTTCTCTAGGTCTATCCAGCAGACTGTAATTTGCCTCTCATGTGTTCTGGCATCTTTCAAACTTTCTGCTAGTAATGTATTGTGTTCCAGGCATCCAGAAATACCAGGCAAGAACCCTTTCTGGTGATTGGGCCTGAAATACCTATTGCTAGTCATAAATGTGGTCATTTTGTTTGCAAAATACTGAAAAGATTTTAGAAATTGTATTGGTTAGGGCTATCGGTCTGGTGTCTTTGGGATGAGTTACTTCCTGCTTTTTAGGATGAGGACAAAATTGCTCTTCCAAATGCTACTGGGACTTGCTTTCTTGACCAGATCTTAATGAATATATTCAAGATATGTTTACGAACTGATGGACACTTTTTATACACTATGTAAGGAATGCCATCTGGGCCAGGAGCTGATTTAGTAGTTTTCTTTTAATTTGATAGTTTACTTCCTCTTCACTAGGTGGGGTGCCTTGAAAGCCTGTCAGAGGATCATTAGGTCTTTGGATGTTTGGTTCTACGTACGAGCTCCCGCGTTTAGGCACTTCGTATGTGCTTTTAAAGTGATCGTAAATTTGCGCGTTAGTCAAGATAAGCTTTCCATTTTGCTCCCTGAAAATATTTTTGGAGTATTGAAAAGGGTTTTTATCAAAGTCTACTTCGTGTTTAGCTCTGTTAAAATTATCACGATTTTTACTAATTTGAAGCGATATTCCTTGTATTAATTTAAGGATTGATCTTAGAGCCCTGGACAGTTGGTGACTTAGATGGTTATCGCCCATGGTTTTAGCTACACGAAGACGTTTTATTAACTCTCTTTTCTTCCTCCGCAATTTCATTTTGAACATATTTTCCTTGCTATTTTGAGCATAACAAGTTGATGGTGGGTAATGTTCCGGAAGTATGTATATATGGTGTCCTGGAAAGTTTCTACTTGGCTGTTTAGGTCTTGTTTTGGCCCAGGATGTTCTAATAAGATCGCCAAGTTTTCGTCATGAACTTTCCAGGTAGAGTTTTTAAACTGGGAATGCCAAGACGTGTCCTGATGACAATGGACTCCTGGTAGTTTTCACTCGATGGTTCACCTTGGGATATATGAGGGTCAACTCTATCCATAGTGTTTGTCGAAGTACTGACCGACGGCTGTCGTGCTTCAACACCATCATGTGTCTTTAAATGCTTTTGGTACCAGGCTCGTCTCTTGTAAATTTTCCCGCACACAGGGCATCTCAAGTCCGTATTCGCGCCAGGGTCGTCATTACTATCACACGGTGGACAGATCTTCCGCCCCGCCTCTCGGACTGTCCCAGGGTATTATTCTTATTTGGACTTTTAGCGATTTAATTCCCGGCTTGGCTTGCTAGGCCTTCACCCTCGGCTGTCTTTCCAACAGTCAGATGTCTTTCCATCCGTCAGATGTCTTTTCCACCAGCCATCTGTCTTTCCAGCGTCATCCTGTCTCTCCGGGCTGTCATTTTTGTTTGAGACGATCTTCTTAGCATTCCATGGATTCACCGTGCGGGTGCCGGGTCCATCGTGTGGCAGAGAGAAAAACTCGAGTAGTTCCTGAGACTTGTGACTCGGGCGTAGGTTTAAGGGGCCCTTTCTGACGTACATCAACACTCACCTTCACCACTCGTTTTTCTCTCCTGCCCAGCCAAATCTGATATGAGCCTACTAGTGCAGCTTTAGATACACGTTCTAGTATAGAACTTACAGCACTTCTGGATAAGCCAAGGTCTTTCAGTAGGTTATAGAGAGATTTTGCTGGTATACCTCTCGCCCCACTTCTACAGCGTATAAACTAACTACATAGCCGTTTTTGTTAATTCGTTTAGGAGGTCGTAATACTTATTTTGTTTCATCGCGTGGTCTTTAGGTATATTAGTTTCCCACGGTACGGTAAGTTCTACAAGGACTATGCGTTTCGTAGCTCTAGAAAAAGGAAAATGTCCGGTCTGGATGACGAAACACCCACATCCTCTGGGATTTTGTAGTGCTTTTCATACGTGTCCATTAAAATAGTCCAATCAGGTGCTGTACCCAGGATTGAGTAAGGCTTGTTCCTGGAGTTTGAAGTTGAGCCTTCTTTACAAAGTTAATTTGTCTGTTGTTTGTCGTCAATCCCTTTTGGGCTCTAGCTACCGAAAGGCTCATGGCTTCACGTATGATTTCAAGTACTCTGTCATGACGCCGTGAGTAATGACCCCATTAAGGAGCACCTTGCATCCCACCAATATGTGCCTTGCTGTACATATCGCCTCTCCACAAGTATAGCAACATTTTTCAGAGGCTTTTCCCCACCTTACCAAGTTACTCTGGTCAGGAGGGTCATTTGAATGCATTTAGATAAAATTTTAATAAGGCAGGGGACCAGTCATAGATCAAGGTGCGCCATTTTAGAGCTAATGGGATACAGAACTCACCTATGGTTAACCACTCACTTTGCATTTCTAAATTCATAGCGTGCACTTTGTAACTGTCATTTTCGTCTTGTTGTAGAAAGGTTTTTACCATGTCTCGGTCTTCCTTTTTTTCTCGCACCCAACCCAGCAGTATTTACTTGTGCACCTGCCATAAATTGTTTATGGAATTGAAGTCTAGATTCCAGGTCTGAAGCAGTTTTGTCTTTTGGGAGAGATGTAATTAATTCGTCTTGCGACTTTCCCAAAACATGCGTTTTTGTAACTCTTAGGTGTTTGTAAAGTTCAGACGGTTTCTTTAGTTTCAGCCCAAAACTATTGTGATCCCTAAAAAGAGTAGAGGGATCAGCCGGATGTGCCAATCCGAACCATGACTTCAATATCTTTATGACATTGGCATCTAGCTTTGCCAGGAGAGTTTTACCGATGTCATATACTAGGAAAGGCCAAGTGAGACGTGATGTGAGGTAGTTGTCATATATCCATGCTTTTTTGATATTGCTGATAGGCTGCTGGTCTACCTTATTGAGGTTGTTCATGAAATTTTCAACAACCACCTCTAATGATGGTGTACGTCCTTTGTGATCTATCTTTCTACCAAGAAATTTGAAAGGCACTGCCTCTGCAATTGTGGCAACCCTTGGCCACTTATGGAGAGTCCCGGATCGTAAGACGTATATTTGGTATTTCTTCTACCCAGACAAAGACAATGACATTTAGATGGTTTTGTCCTCATTCCTCCGTCCATGTACAGAACTCATCGACTTCGTTCAACAATTCTTGACACTGTTTGGGATTACGTGTAAGTATTGCAAGGTCGTCCGCAAAGGCCAAGATTGACTCAGTGTACTTATTGTTGATTTTAAACCGGTAGCCCCATTTCTTTTCACGGGATATTAATTTGTCTACTAAAATATTTATAACTATATTAAATGCTATTGGTGATAAGCAGCACCCTTGGAATAGTCCTACATTGTATTCAAGTGGTTTTGTGTATTCCTTGTTTACTGCTATGACGAATTTTAAGTGGCAATAATAAGAATTAATTATGTCAATAATTTCAGCAGGAAAGTTATACCATTTTAGGGCAAATATCATAAGTTCATGCTGGACAGAACCAAACGCGTTCTCTAGGTCTATCCAGCAGACTGTAATTTGCCTCTCATGTGTTCTGGCATCTTTCAAACTTTCTGCTAGTAATGTATTGTGTTCCAGGCATCCAGAAATACCAGGCAAGAACCCTTTCTGGTGATTGGGCCTGAAATACCTATTGCTAGTCATAAATGTGGTCATTTTGTTTGCAAAATACTGAAAAGATTTTAGAAATTGTATTGGTTAGGGCTATCGGTCTGGTGTCTTTGGGATGAGTTACTTCCTGCTTTTTAGGGATGAGGACAAAATTGCTCTTCCAAATGCTACTGGGACTTGCTTTCTTGACCAGATCTTAATGAATATATTCAAGATATGTTTACGAACTGATGGACACTTTTATACACTATGTAAGGAATGCCATCTGGGCCAGGAGCTGATTTAGTAGTTTTCTTTTTAATTTGATAGTTTACTTCCTCTTCACTAGGTGGGGTGCCTTGAAAGCCTGTCAGAGGATCATTAGGTCTTTGGATGTTTGGTTCTACGTACGAGCTCCCGCGTTTAGGCACTTCGTATGTGCTTTTAAAGTGATCGTAAATTTGCGCGTTAGTCAAGATAAGCTTTCCATTTTGCTCCCTGAAAATATTTTTGGAGTATTGAAAAGGGTTTTTATCAAAGTCTACTTCGTGTTTAGCTCTGTTAAAATTATCACGATTTTTACTAATTTGAAGCGATATTCCTTGTATTAATTTAAGGATTGATCTTAGAGCCCTGGACAGTTGGTGACTTAGATGGTTATCGCCCATGGTTTTAGCTACACGAAGACGTTTTATTAACTCTCTTTTCTTCCTCCGCAATTTCATTTTGAACATATTTTCCTTGCTATTTTGAGCATAACAAGTTGATGGTGGGTAATGTTCCGAGAAGTATGTATATATGGTGTCCTGGAAAGTTTCTACTTGGCTGTTTAGGTCTTGTTTTGGCCCAGGATGTTCTAATAAGATCGCCAAGTTTTCGTCATGAACTTTCCAGGTAGAGTTTTTAAACTGGGAATGCCAAGACGTGTCCTGATGACAATGGACTCCTGGTAGTTTTCACTCGATGGTTCACCTTGGGATATATGAGGGTCAACTCTATCCATAGTGTTTGTCGAAGTACTGACCGACGGCTGTCGTGCTTCAACACCATCATGTGTCTTTAAATGCTTTTGGTACCAGGCTCGTCTCTTGTAAATTTTCCCGCACACAGGGCATCTCAAGTCCGTATTCGCGCCAGGGTCGTCATTACTATCACACGGTGGACAGATCTTCCGCCCCGCCTCTCGGACTGTCCCAGGGTATTATTCTTATTTGGACTTTTAGCGATTTAATTCCCGGGCTTGGCTTGCTAGGCCTTCACCCTCGGCTGTCTTTCCAACAGTCAGATGTCTTTCCATCCGTCAGATGTCTTTTCCACCAGCCATCTGTCTTTCCAGCGTCATCCCGTCTCTCCGGGCTGTCATTTTTGTTTGAGACGATCTTCTTAGCATTCCATGGATTCACCGTGCGGGTGCCGGGTCCATCGTGTGGCAGAGAGAAAAAACTGAGTAGTTCCTGAGACTTGTGACTCAAGCGTAGGTTTAAGGGGCCCTTTCTGACGTACATCAACACTCACCTTCACCACTGTTTTTTCTCTCCCTGCCCAGCCAAATCTGATATGAGCCTACTAGTGCAGCTTTAGATACACGTTCTAGTATAGAACTTACAGCACTTCTGGATAAGCCAAGGTCTTTCAGTAGGTTATAGAGAGATTTTGCTGGTATACCTCTCGCTCCCACTTCTACAGCGTATAAACTAACTACATAGCCGTTTTTGTTAATTCGTTTAGGAGGTCGTAATACTTATTTTGTTTCATCGCGTGGTCTTTAGGTATATTAGTTTCCCACGGTACGGTAAGTTCTACAAGGACTATGCGTTTCGTAGCTCTAGAAAAAGGAAAATGTCCGGTCTGGATGACGAAACACCCACATCCTCTGGGATTTTGTAGTGCTTTTCATACGTGTCCATTAAAATAGTCCAATCAGGTGCTGTACCCAGGATTGAGTAAGGCTTGTTCCTGGAGTTTGAAGTTGAGCCTTCTTTACAAAGTTAATTTGTCTGTTGTTTGTCGTCAACCCTTTTGGGCTAGCTACCGAAAGGCTCATGGCTTCACGTATGATTTCAAGTACTCTGTCATGACGCCGTGAGTAATGACCCCATTAAGGAGCACCTTGCATCCCACCAATATGTGCCTTTGCTGTACATATCGCCTCCCACAAGTATAGCAACATTTTTCAGAGGCTTTTCCCACCTTACCAAGTTACTCTGGTCAGGAGGGTCATTTGGAATGCATTTAGATAAAATTTTAATAAGGCAGGGGACCAGTCATAGATCAAGGTGCGCCATTTTAGAGCTAATGGGATACAGAACTCACCTATGGTTAACCACTCACTTTGCATTTCTAAATTCATAGCGTGCACTTTGTAACCGTCATTTTCGTCTTGTTGTAGAAAGGTTTTACCATGTCTCGGTCTTCCTTTTTTTTCTCGCACCCAACCCAGCAGTATTTACTTGTGCACCTGCCATAAATTGTTTATGGAATTGAAGTCTAGATTCCAGGTCTGAAGCAGTTTTGTCTTTTGGAGAGATGTAATTAATTCGTCTTGCGACTTTCCCAAAACATGCGTTTTGTAACTCTTAGGTGTTTGTAAAGTTCAGACGGTTTCTTTAGTTTCAGCCCAAAACTATTGTGATCCCTAAAAGAGTAGAGGGATCAGCCGGATGTGCCAATCCGAACCATGACTTCAATATCTTTATGACATTGGCATCTAGCTTTGCCAGGAGAGTTTTACCGATGTCATATACTAGGAAAGGCCAAGTGAGACGTGATGTGAGGTAGTTGTCATATATCCATGCTTTTTGATATTGCTGATAGGCTGCTGGTCTACCTTATTGAGGTTGTTCATGAAATTTTCAACAACCACCTCTAATGATGGTGTACGTCCTTTGTGATCTATCTTTCTACCAAGAAATTTGAAAGGCACTGCCTCTGCAATTGTGGCAACCCTTGGCCACTTATGGAGAGTCCCGGATCGTAAGACGTATATTTGGTATTTCTTCTACCCAGACAAAGACAATGACATTTAGATGGTTTTGTCCTCATTCCTCCGTCCATGTACAGAACTCATCGACTTCGTTCAACAATTCTTGACACTGTTTGGGATTACGTGTAAGTATTGCAAGGTCGTCCGCAAAGGCCAAGATTGACTCAGTGTACTTATTGTTGATTTTAAACCGGTAGCCCCATTTCTTTTCACGGATATTAATTTGTCTACTAAAATATTTATAACTATATTAAATGTTATTGGTGATAAGCAGCACCCTTGAATAGTCCCACATTGTATTCAAGTGGTTTTGTGTATTCCTTGTTTACTGCTATGACGAATTTTAAGTGGCAATAATAAGAATTAATTATGTCAATAATTTCAGCAGGAAAGTTATACCATTTTAGGGCAAATATCATAAGTTCATGCTGGACAGAACCAAACGCGTTCTCTAGGTCTATCCAGCAGACTGTAATTTGCCTCTCATGTGTTCTGGCATCTTTCAAACTTTCTGCTAGTAATGTATTGTGTTCCAGGCATCCAGAAATACCAGGCAAGAACCCTTTCTGGTGATTGGGCCTGAAATACCTATTGCTAGTCATAAATGTGGTCATTTTTGTTTGCAAAATACTGAAAAGATTTTAGAAATTGTATTGGTTAGGGCTATCGGTCTGGTGTCTTTGGGATGAGTTACTTCCTGCTTTTTAGGGATGAGGACAAAATTGCTCTTCCAAATGCTACTGGGACTTGCTTTCTTGACCAGATCTTAATGAATATATTCAAGATATGTTTACGAACTGATGGACACTTTTTATACACTATGTAAGGAATGCCATCTGGGCCAGGAGCTGATTTAGTAGTTTTCTTTTTAATTTGATAGTTTACTTCCTCACTAGGTGGGGTGCCTTGAAAGCCTGTCAGAGGATCATTAGGTCTTTGGATGTTTGGTTCTACGTACGAGCTCCCGCGTTTAGGCACTTCGTATGTGCTTTTAAAGTGATCGTAAATTTGCGCGTTAGTCAAGATAAGCTTTCCATTTTGCTCCCTGAAAATATTTTTGGAGTATTGAAAAGGGTTTTATCAAAGTCTACTTCGTGTTTAGCTCTGTTAAAATTATCACGATTTTTACTAATTTGAAGCGATATTCCTTGTATTAATTTAAGGATTGATCTTAGAGCCCTGGACAGTTGGTGACTTAGATGGTTATCGCCCATGGTTTTAGCTACACGAAGACGTTTTATTAACTCTTTTCTTCCTCCGCAATTTCATTTTGAACATATTTTCCTTGCTATTTTGAGCATAACAAGTTGATGGTGGGTAATGTTCCGAGAAGTATGTATATATGGTGTCCTGGAAAGTTTCTACTTGGCTGTTTAGGTCTTGTTTTGGCCCAGGATGTTCTAATAAGATCGCCAAGTTTTCGTCATGAACTTTCCAGGTAGAGTTTTTAAACTGGGAATGCCAAGACGTGTCCTGATGACAATGGACTCCTGGTAGTTTTCACTCGATGGTTCACCTTGGGATATATGAGGGTCAACTCTATCCATAGTGTTTGTCGAAGTACTGACCGACGGCTGTCGTGCTTCAACACCATCATGTGTCTTTAAATGCTTTTGGTACCAGGCTCGTCTCTTGTAAATTTTCCCGCACAGGGCATCTCAAGTCCGTATTCGCGCCAGGGTCGTCATTACTATCACACGGTGGACAGATCTTCCGCCCCGCCTCTCGGACTGTCCCAGGGTATTATTCTTATTTGGACTTTTAGCGATTTAATTCCCGGCTTGGCTTGCTAGGCCTTCACCCTCGGCTGTCTTTCCAACAGTCAGATGTCTTTCCATCCGTCAGATGTCTTTTCCACCAGCCATCTGTCTTTCCAGCGTCATCCCGTCTCTCCGGGCTGTCATTTTTGTTTGAGACGATCTTCTTAGCATTCCATGGATTCACCGTGCGGGTGCCGGGTCCATCGTGTGGCAGAGAGAAAAAAACTCGAGTAGTTCCTGAGACTTGTGACTCGGGCGTAGGTTTAAGGGGCCCTTTCTGACGTACATCAACACTCACCTTCACCACTGTTTTTCTCCCTGCCCAGCCAAATCTGATATGAGCCTACTAGTGCAGCTTTAGATACACGTTCTAGTATAGAACTTACAGCACTTCTGGATAAGCCAAGGTCTTTCAGTAGGTTATAGAGAGATTTTGCTGGTATACCTCTCGCTCCCACTTCTACAGCGTATAAACTAACTACATAGCCGTTTTTGTTTAATTCGTTTAGGAGGTCGTAATACTTATTTTGTTTCATCGCGTGGTCTTTAGGTATATTAGTTTCCCACGGTACGGTAAGTTCTACAAGGACTATGCGTTTCGTAGCTCTAGAAAAAGGAAAATGTCCGGTCTGGATGACGAAACACCCACATCCTCTGGGATTTTGTAGTGCTTTTCATACGTGTCCATTAAAATAGTCCAATCAGGTGCTGTACCCAGGATTGAGTAAGGCTTGTTCCTGGAGTTTGAAGTTGAGCCTTCTTTACAAAGTTAATTTGTCTGTTGTTTGTCGTCAATCCTTTTGGGCTCTAGCTACCGAAAGGCTCATGGCTTCACGTATGATTTCAAGTACTCTGTCATGACGCCGTGAGTAATGACCCCATTAAGGAGCACCTTGCATCCCACCAATATGTGCCTTGCTGTACATATCGCCTCTCCACAAGTATAGCAACATTTTTCAGAGGCTTTTCCCACCTTACCAAGTTACTCTGGTCAGGAGGGTCATTTGAATGCATTTAGATAAAATTTTAATAAGGCAGGGGACCAGTCATAGATCAAGGTGCGCCATTTTAGAGCTAATGGGATACAGAACTCACCTATGGTTAACCACTCACTTTGCATTTCTAAATTCATAGCGTGCACTTTGTAACCGTCATTTTCGTCTTGTTGTAGAAAGGTTTTTACCATGTCTCGGTCTTCCTTTTTTTTCGCACCCAACCCAGCAGTATTTACTTGTGCACCTGCCATAAATTGTTTATGGAATTGAAGTCTAGATTCCAGGTCTGAAGCAGTTTTGTCTTTTGGGAGAGATGTAATTAATTGTCTTGCGACTTTCCCAAAACATGCGTTTTTGTAACTCTTAGGTGTTTGTAAAGTTCAGACGGTTTCTTTAGTTTCAGCCCAAAACTATTGTGATCCCTAAAAGAGTAGAGGGATCAGCCGGATGTGCCAATCCGAACCATGACTTCAATATCTTTATGACATTGGCATCTAGCTTTGCCAGGAGAGTTTTACCGATGTCATATACTAGGAAAGGCCAAGTGAGACGTGATGTGAGGTAGTTGTCATATATCCATGCTTTTTGATATTGCTGATAGGCTGCTGGTCTACCTTATTGAGGTTGTTCATGAAATTTTCAACAACCACCTCTAATGATGGTGTACGTCCTTTGTGATCTATCTTTCTACCAAGAAATTTGAAAGGCACTGCCTCTGCAATTGTGGCAACCCTTGGCCACTTATGGAGAGTCCCGGATCGTAAGACGTATATTTGGTATTTCTTCTACCCAGACAAAGACAATGACATTTAGATGGTTTTGTCCTCATTCCCTCCGTCCATGTACAGAACTCATCGACTTCGTTCAACAATTCTTGACACTGTTTGGGATTACGTGTAAGTATTGCAAGGTCGTCCGCAAAGGCCAAGATTGACTCAGTGTACTTATTGTTGATTTTAAACCGGTAGCCCCATTTCTTTTCACGGGATATTAATTTGTCTACTAAAATATTTATAACTATATTAAATGCTATTGGTGATAAGCAGCACCCTTGGAATAGTCCTACATTGTATTCAAGTGGTTTTGTGTATTCCTTGTTTACTGCTATGACGAATTTTAAGTGGCAATAATAAGAATTAATTATGTCAATAATTTCAGCAGGAAAGTTATACCATTTTAGGGCAAATATCATAAGTTCATGCTGGACAGAACCAAACGCGTTCTCTAGGTCTATCCAGCAGACTGTAATTTGCCTCTCATGTGTTCTGGCATCTTTCAAACTTTCTGCTAGTAATGTATTGTGTTCCAGGCATCCAGAAATACCAGGCAAGAACCCTTTCTGGTGATTGGGCCTGAAATACCTATTGCTAGTCATAAATGTGGTCATTTTTGTTTGCAAAATACTGAAAAGATTTTAGAAATTGTATTGGTTAGGGCTATCGGTCTGGTGTCTTTGGGATGAGTTACTTCCTGCTTTTTAGGATGAGGACAAAATTGCTCTTCCAAATGCTACTGGGACTTGCTTTCTTGACCAGATCTTAATGAATATATTCAAGATATGTTTACGAACTGATGGACACTTTTTATACACTATGTAAGGAATGCCATCTGGGCCAGGAGCTGATTTAGTAGTTTTCTTTTTAATTTGATAGTTTACTTCCTCTTCACTAGGTGGGTGCCTTGAAAGCCTGTCAGAGGATCATTAGGTCTTTGGATGTTTGGTTCTACGTACGAGCTCCCGCGTTTAGGCACTTCGTATGTGCTTTTAAAGTGATCGTAAATTTGCGCGTTAGTCAAGATAAGCTTTCCATTTTGCTCCCTGAAAATATTTTTGAGTATTGAAAAGGGTTTTTATCAAAGTCTACTTCGTGTTTAGCTCTGTTAAAATTATCACGATTTTTACTAATTTGAAGCGATATTCCTTGTATTAATTTAAGGATTGATCTTAGAGCCCTGGACAGTTGGTGACTTAGATGGTTATCGCCCATGGTTTTAGCTACACGAAGACGTTTTATTAACTCTCTTTCTTCCTCCGCAATTTCATTTTGAACATATTTTCCTTGCTATTTTGAGCATAACAAGTTGATGGTGGGTAATGTTCCGAGAAGTATGTATATATGGTGTCCTGGAAAGTTTCTACTTGGCTGTTTAGGTCTTGTTTTGGCCCAGGATGTTCTAATAAGATCGCCAAGTTTTCGTCATGAACTTTCCAGGTAGAGTTTTTAAACTGGGAATGCCAAGACGTGTCCTGATGACAATGGACTCCTGGTAGTTTTCACTGATGGTTCACCTTGGGATATATGAGGGTCAACTCTATCCATAGTGTTTGTCGAAGTACTGACCGACGGCTGTCGTGCTTCAACACCATCATGTGTCTTTAAATGCTTTTGGTACCAGGCTCGTCTCTTGTAAATTTTCCCGCACACAGGGCATCTCAAGTCCGTATTCGCGCCAGGGTCGTCATTACTATCACACGGTGGACAGATCTTCCGCCCCGCCTCTCGGACTGTCCCAGGGTATTATTCTTATTTGACTTTTAGCGATTTAATTCCCGGCTTGGCTTGCTAGGCCTTCACCCTCGGCTGTCTTTCCAACAGTCAGATGTCTTTCCATCCGTCAGATGTCTTTTCCACCAGCCATCTGTCTTTCCAGCGTCATCCCGTCTCTCCGGGCTGTCATTTTGTTTGAGACGATCTTCTTAGCATTCCATGGATTCACCGTGCGGGTGCCGGGTCCATCGTGTGGCAGAGAGAAAAACACGAGTAGTTCCCGAGACTTGTGACTCGGGCGTAGGTTTAAGGGGCCCTTTCTGACGTACATCAACACTCACCTTCACCACTGTTTTTCTCTCCTGCCCAGCCAAATCTGATATGAGCCTACTAGTGCAGCTTTAGATACACGTTCTAGTATAGAACTTACAGCACTTCTGGATAAGCCAAGGTCTTTCAGTAGGTTATAGAGAGATTTTGCTGGTATACCTCTCGCTCCACTTCTACAGCGTATAAACTAACTACATAGCCGTTTTTTGTTAATTCGTTTAGAGGTCGTAATACTTATTTTGTTTCATCGCGTGGTCTTTAGGTATATTAGTTTCCCACGGTACGGTAAGTTCTACAAGGACTATGCGTTTCGTAGCTCTAGAAAAAGGAAAATGTCCGGTCTGGATGACGAAACACCCACATCCTCTGGGATTTTGTAGTGCTTTTCATACGTGTCCATTAAAATAGTCCAATCAGGTGCTGTACCCAGGATTGAGTAAGGCTTGTTCCTGGAGTTTGAAGTTGAGCCTTTTTACAAAGTTAATTTGTCTGTTGTTTGTCGTCAATCCTTTTGGGCTCTAGCTACCGAAAGGCTCATGGCTTCACGTATGATTTCAAGTACTCTGTCATGACGCCGTGAGTAATGACCCCATTAAGGAGCACCTTGCATCCCACCAATATGTGCCTTTGCTGTACATATCGCCTCCCACAAGTATAGCAACATTTTTCAGAGGCTTTTCCCACCTTACCAAGTTACTCTGGTCAGGAGGGTCATTTGAATGCATTTAGATAAAATTTTAATAAGGCAGGGGACCAGTCATAGATCAAGGTGCGCCATTTTAGAGCTAATGGGATACAGAACTCACCTATGGTTAACCACTCACTTTGCATTTCTAAATTCATAGCGTGCACTTTGTAACCGTCATTTTCGTCTTGTTGTAGAAAGGTTTTTACCATGTCTCGGTCTTCCTTTTTTTTTCGCACCCAACCCAGCAGTATTTACTTGTGCACCTGCCATAAATTGTTTATGGAATTGAAGTCTAGATTCCAGGTCTGAAGCAGTTTTGTCTTTTGGGAGATGTAATTAATTCGTCTTATGACTTTCCCAAAACATGCGTTTTTGTAACTCTTAGGTGTTTGTAAAGTTCAGACGGTTTCTTTAGTTTCAGCCCAAAACTATTGTGATCCCTAAAAGAGTAGAGGGATCAGCCGGATGTGCCAATCCGAACCATGACTTCAATATCTTTATGACATTGGCATCTAGCTTTGCCAGGAGAGTTTTACCGATGTCATATACTAGGAAAGGCCAAGTGAGACGTGATGTGAGGTAGTTGTCATATATCCATGCTTTTTGATATTGCTGATAGGCTGCTGGTCTACCTTATTGAGGTTGTTCATGAAATTTTCAACAACCACCTCTAATGATGGTGTACGTCCTTTGTGATCTATCTTTCTACCAAGAAATTTGAAAGGCACTGCCTCTGCAATTGTGGCAACCCTTGGCCACTTATGGAGAGTCCCGGATCGTAAGACGTATATTTGGTATTTCTTCACCCAGACAAAGACAATGACATTTAGATGGTTTTGTCCTCATTCCTCCGTCCATGTACAGAACTCATCGACTTCGTTCAACAATTCTGACACTGTTTGGGATTACGTGTAAGTATTGCAAGGTCGTCCGCAAAGGCCAAGATTGACTCAGTGTACTTATTGTTGATTTTAAACCGATAGCCCCATTTCTTTTCACGGATATTAATTTGTCTACTAAAATATTTATAACTATATTAAATGCTATTGGTGATAAGCAGCACCCTTGGAATAGTCCTACATTGTATTCAAGTGGTTTTGTGTATTCCTTGTTTACTGCTATGACGAATTTTAAGTGGCAATAATAAGAATTAATTATGTCAATAATTTCAGCAGGAAAGTTATACCATTTTAGGGCAAATATCATAAGTTCATGCTGGACAGAACCAAACGCGTTCTCTAGGTCTATCCAGCAGACTGTAATTTGCCTCTCATGTGTTCTGGCATCTTTCAAACTTTCTGCTAGTAATGTATTGTGTTCCAGGCATCCAGAAATACCAGGCAAGAACCCTTTCTGGTGATTGGGCCTGAAATACCTATTGCTAGTCATAAATGTGGTCATTTTGTTTGCAAAATACTGAAAAGATTTTAGAAATTGTATTGGTTAGGGCTATCGGTCTGGTGTCTTTGGGATGAGTTACTTCCTGCTTTTTAGGGATGAGGACAAAATTGCTCTTCCAAATGCTACTGGGACTTGCTTTCTTGACCAGATCTTAATGAATATATTCAAGATATGTTTACGAACTGATGGACACTTTTTATATACACTATGTAAGGAATGCCATCTGGGCCAGGAGCTGATTTAGTAGTTTTCTTTTTAATTTGATAGTTTACTTCCTCTTCACTAGGTGGGTGCCTTGAAAGCCTGTCAGAGGATCATTAGGTCTTTGGATGTTTGGTTCTACGTACGAGCTCCCGCGTTTAGGCACTTCGTATGTGCTTTTAAAGTGATCGTAAATTTGCGCGTTAGTCAAGATAAGCTTTCCATTTTGCTCCCTGAAAATATTTTTGGAGTATTGAAAAGGGTTTTATCAAAGTCTACTTCGTGTTTAGCTCTGTTAAAATTATCACGATTTTTTACTAATTTGAAGCGATATTCCTTGTATTAATTTAAGGATTGATCTTAGAGCCCTGGACAGTTGGTGACTTAGATGGTTATCGCCCATGGTTTTAGCTACACGAAGACGTTTTATTAACTCTTTTCTTCCTCCGCAATTTCATTTTGAACATATTTTCCTTGCTATTTTGAGCATAACAAGTTGATGGTGGGTAATGTTCCGAGAAGTATGTATATGGTGTCCTGGAAAGTTTCTACTTGGCTGTTTAGGTCTTGTTTTGGCCCAGGATGTTCTAATAAGATCGCCAAGTTTTCGTCATGAACTTTCCAGGTAGAGTTTTTAAACTGGGAATGCCAAGACGTGTCCTGATGACAATGGACTCCTGGTAGTTTTCACTCGATGGTTCACCTTGGGATATATGAGGGTCAACTCTATCCATAGTGTTTGTCGAAGTACTGACCGACGGCTGTCGTGCTTCAACACCATCATGTGTCTTTAAATGCTTTTGGTACCAGGCTCGTCTCTTGTAAATTTTCCCGCACACAGGGGGCATCTCAAGTCCGTATTCGCGCCAGGGTCGTCATTACTATCACACGGTGGACAGATCTTCCGCCCCGCCTCTCGGACTGTCCCAGGGTATTATTCTTATTTGGACTTTTAGCGATTTAATTCCCGGGCTTGGCTTGCTAGGCCTTCACCCTCGGCTGTCTTTCCAACAGTCAGATGTCTTTCCATCCGTCAGATGTCTTTTCCACCAGCCATCTGTCTTTCCAGCGTCATCCCGTCTCTCCGGGCTGTCATTTTTGTTTGAGACGATCTTCTTAGCATTCCATGGATTCACCGTGCGGGTGCTGGGTCCATCGTGTGGCAGAGAGAGAAAACTGAGTAGTTCCTGAGACTTGTGACTCAAGGCGTAGGTTTAAGGGGCCCTTTCTGACGTACATCAACACTCACCTTCACCACTGTTTTTTCTCCCCTGCCCAGCCAAATCTGATATGAGCCTACTAGTGCAGCTTTAGATACACGTTCTAGTATAGAACTTACAGCACTTCTGGATAAGCCAAGGTCTTTCAGTAGGTTATAGAGAGATTTTGCTGGTATACCTCTCGCTCCCACTTCTACAGCGTATAAACTAACTACATAGCCGTTTTTGTTAATTCGTTTAGGAGGTCGTAATACTTATTTTGTTTCATCGCGTGGTCTTTAGGTATATTAGTTTCCCACGGTACGGTAAGTTCTACAAGGACTATGCGTTTCGTAGCTCTAGAAAAAGGAAAATGTCCGGTCTGGATGACGAAACACCCACATCCTCTGGGATTTTGTAGTGCTTTTCATACGTGTCCATTAAAATAGTCCAATCAGGTGCTGTACCCAGGATTGAGTAAGGCTTGTTCCTGGAGTTTGAAGTTGAGCCTTCTTTACAAAGTTAATTTGTCTGTTGTTTGTCGTCAATCCTTTTGGGCTCTAGCTACCGAAAGGCTCATGGCTTCACGTATGATTTCAAGTACTCTGTCATGACGCCGTGAGTAATGACCCCATTAAGGAGCACCTTGCATCCCACCAATATGTGCTTTGCTGTACATATCGCCTCTCCACAAGTATAGCAACATTTTTCAGAGGCTTTTCCCCACCTTACCAAGTTACTCTGGTCAGGAGGGTCATTTGAAATGCATTTAGATAAAATTTTAATAAGGCAGGGGACCAGTCATAGATCAAGGTGCGCCATTTTAGAGCTAATGGGATACAGAACTCACCTATGGTTAACCACTCACTTTGCATTTCTAAATTCATAGCGTGCACTTTGTAACTGTCATTTTCGTCTTGTTGTAGAAAGGTTTTACCATGTCTCGGTCTTCCTTTTTTTTTCTCGCACCCAACCCAGCAGTATTTACTTGTGCACCTGCCATAAATTGTTTATGGAATTGAAGTCTAGATTCCAGGTCTGAAGCAGTTTTGTCTTTTGGGAGAGATGTAATTAATTGTCTTGCGACTTTCCCAAAACATGCGTTTTTGTAACTCTTAGGTGTTTGTAAAGTTCAGACGGTTTCTTTAGTTTCAGCCCAAAACTATTGTGATCCCTAAAAGAGTAGAGGGATCAGCCGGATGTGCCAATCCGAACCATGACTTCAATATCTTTATGACATTGGCATCTAGCTTTGCCAGGAGAGTTTTACCGATGTCATATACTAGGAAAGGCCAAGTGAGACGTGATGTGAGGTAGTTGTCATATATCCATGCTTTTTGATATTGCTGATAGGCTGCTGGTTCACCTTATTGAGGTTGTTCATGAAATTTTCAACAACCACCTCTAATGATGGTGTACGTCCTTTGTGATCTATCTTTCTACCAAGAAATTTGAAAGGCACTGCCTCTGCAATTGTGGCAACCCTTGGCCACTTATGGAGAGTCCCGGATCGTAAGACGTATATTTGGTATTTCTTCACCCAGACAAAGACAATGACATTTAGATGGTTTTGTCCTCATTCCTCCGTCCATGTACAGAACTCATCGACTTCGTTCAACAATTCTTGACACTGTTTGGGATTACGTGTAAGTATTGCAAGGTCGTCCGCAAAGGCCAAGATTGACTCAGTGTACTTATTGTTGATTTTAAACCGGTAGCCCCATTTCTTTTCACGGGATATTAATTTGTCTACTAAAATATTTATAACTATATTAAATGTTATTGGTGATAAGCAGCACCCTTGAATAGTCCTACATTGTATTCAAGTGGTTTTGTGTATTCCTTGTTTACTGCTATGACGAATTTTATGGCAATAATAAGAATTAATTATGTCAATAATTTCAGCAGGAAAGTTATACCATTTTAGGGCAAATATCATAAGTTCATGCTGGACAGAACCAAACGCGTTCTCTAGGTCTATCCAGCAGACTGTAATTTGCCTCTCATGTGTTCTGGCATCTTTCAAACTTTCTGTTAGTAATGTATTGTGTTCCAGGCATCCAGAAATACCAGGCAAGAACCCTTTCTGGTGATTGGGCCTGAAATACCTATTGCTAGTCATAAATGTGGTCATTTTGTTTGCAAAATACTGAAAAGATTTTAGAAATTGTATTGGTTAGGGCTATCGGTCTGGTGTCTTTGGGATGAGTTACTTCCTGCTTTTTAGGATGAGGACAAAATTGCTCTTCCAAATGCTACTGGGACTTGCTTTCTTGACCAGATCTTAATGAATATATTCAAGATATGTTTACGAACTGATGGACACTTTTATACACTATGTAAGGAATGCCATCTGGGCCAGGAGCTGATTTAGTAGTTTTCTTTTAATTTGATAGTTTACTTCCTCTTCACTAGGTGGGTGCCTTGAAAGCCTGTCAGAGGATCATTAGGTCTTTGGATGTTTGGTTCTACGTACGAGCTCCCGCGTTTAGGCACTTCGTATGTGCTTTTAAAGTGATCGTAAATTTGCGCGTTAGTCAAGATAAGCTTTCCATTTTGCTCCCTGAAAATATTTTTGGAGTATTGAAAAGGGTTTTATCAAAGTCTACTTCGTGTTTAGCTCTGTTAAAATTATCACGATTTTTACTAATTTGAAGCGATATTCCTTGTATTAATTTAAGGATTGATCTTAGAGCCCTGGACAGTTGGTGACTTAGATGGTTATCGCCCATGGTTTTAGCTACACGAAGACGTTTTATTAACTCTCTTTTCTTCCTCCGCAATTTCATTTTGAACATATTTTCCTTGCTATTTTGAGCATAACAAGTTGATGGTGGGTAATGTTCCGAGAAGTATGTATATATGGTGTCCTGGAAAGTTTCTACTTGGCTGTTTAGGTCTTGTTTTGGCCCAGGATGTTCTAATAAGATCGCCAAGTTTTCGTCATGAACTTTCCAGGTAGAGTTTTTAAACTGGGAATGCCAAGACGTGTCCTGATGACAATGGACTCCTGGTAGTTTTCACTGATGGTTCACCTTGGGATATATGAGGGTCAACTCTATCCATAGTGTTTGTCGAAGTACTGACCGACGGCTGTCGTGCTTCAACACCATCATGTGTCTTTAAATGCTTTTGGTACCAGGCTCGTCTCTTGTAAATTTTCCCGCACACAGGGGAGACGATCTTCTTAGCATTCCATGGATTCACCGTGTGGGTGCTGGGTCCATCGTGTGGCAGAGAGAAAAACCATGAGTAGTTCCTGAGACTTGTGACTCAAGTAGGTTTATGGGGGGGCCTTTCTGACGTACATCAACACTCACCTTCACCACTGTTTTTTCTCTCCCTGCCCAGCCAAATCTGATATGAGCCTACTAGTGCAGCTTTAGATACACGTTCTAGTATAGAACTTACAGCACTTCTGGATAAGCCAAGGTCTTTCAGTAGGTTATAGAGAGATTTTGCTGGTATACCTCTCGCCCCACTTCTACAGCGTATAAAACTAACTACATAGCCGTTTTTGTTAATTCGTTTAGAGGTCGTAATACTTATTTTGTTTCATCGCGTGGTCTTTAGGTATATTAGTTTCCCACGGTACGGTAAGTTCTACAAGGACTATGCGTTTCGTAGCTCTAGAAAAAGGAAAATGTCCGGTCTGATGACGAAACACCCACATCCTCTGGGATTTTGTAGTGCTTTTCATACGTGTCCATTAAAATAGTCCAATCAGGTGCTGTACCCAGGATTGAGTAAGGCTTGTTCCTGAGTTTGAAGTTGAGCCTTCTTTACAAAGTTAATTTGTCTGTTGTTTGTCGTCAACCTTTTGGGCTCTAGCTACCGAAAGGCTCATGGCTTCACGTATGATTTCAAGTACTCTGTCATGACGCCGTGAGTAATGACCCCATTAAGGAGCACCTTGCATCCCACCAATATGTGCCTTGCTGTACATATCGCCTCCCACAAGTATAGCAACATTTTTCAGAGGCTTTTCCCACCTTACCAAGTTACTCTGGTCAGGAGGGTCATTTGAATGCATTTAGATAAAATTTTAATAAGGCAGGGGACCAGTCATAGATCAAGGTGCGCCATTTTAGAGCTAATGGATACAGAACTCACCTATGGTTAACCACTCACTTTGCATTTCTAAATTCATAGCGTGCACTTTGTAACCGTCATTTTCGTCTTGTTGTAGAAAGGTTTTTACCATGTCTCGGTCTTCCTTTTTTTTCTCGCACCCAACCCAGCAGTATTTACTTGTGCACCTGCCATAAATTGTTTATGGAATTGAAGTCTAGATTCCAGGTCTGAAGCAGTTTTGTCTTTTGGGAGAGATGTAATTAATTGTCTTGCGACTTTCCCAAAACATGCGTTTTTGTAACTCTTAGGTGTTTGTAAAGTTCAGACGGTTTCTTTAGTTTCAGCCCAAAACTATTGTGATCCCTAAAAGAGTAGAGGGATCAGCCGGATGTGCCAATCCGAACCATGACTTCAATATCTTTATGACATTGGCATCTAGCTTTGCCAGGAGAGTTTTACCGATGTCATATACTAGGAAAGGCCAAGTGAGACGTGATGTGAGGTAGTTGTCATATATCCATGCTTTTTTGATATTGCTGATAGGCTGCTGGTCTACCTTATTGAGGTTGTTCATGAAATTTTCAACAACCACCTCTAATGATGGTGTACGTCCTTTGTGATCTATCTTTCACCAAGAAATTTGAAAGGCACTGCCTCTGCAATTGTGGCAACCCTTGGCCACTTATGGAGAGTCCCGGATCGTAAGACGTATATTTGGTATTTCTTCACCCAGACAAAGACAATGACATTTAGATGGTTTTGTCCTCATTCCTCCGTCCATGTACAGAACTCATCGACTTCGTTCAACAATTCTGACACTGTTTGGGATTACGTGTAAGTATTGCAAGGTCGTCCGCAAAGGCCAAGATTGACTCAGTGTACTTATTGTTGATTTTAAACCGGTAGCCCCATTTCTTTTCACGGGATATTAATTTGTCTACTAAAATATTTATAACTATATTAAATGCTATTGGTGATAAGCAGCACCCTTGGAATAGTCCTACATTGTATTCAAGTGGTTTTGTGTATTCCTTGTTTACTGCTATGACGAATTTTAAGTGGCAATAATAAGAATTAATTATGTCAATAATTTCAGCAGGAAAGTTATACCATTTTAGGGCAAATATCATAAGTTCATGCTGGACAGAACCAAACGCGTTCTCTAGGTCTATCCAGCAGACTGTAATTTGCCTCTCATGTGTTCTGGCATCTTTCAAACTTTCTGCTAGTAATGTATTGTGTTCCAGGCATCCAGAAATACCAGGCAAGAACCCTTTCTGGTGATTGGGCCTGAAATACCTATTGCTAGTCATAAATGTGGTCATTTTTGTTTGCAAAATACTGAAAAGATTTTAGAAATTGTATTGGTTAGGGCTATCGGTCTGGTGTCTTTGGGATGAGTTACTTCCTGCTTTTTAGGATGAGGACAAAATTGCTCTTCCAAATGCTACTGGGACTTGCTTTCTTGACCAGATCTTAATGAATATATTCAAGATATGTTTACGAACTGATGGACACTTTTTATACACTATGTAAGGAATGCCATCTGGGCCAGGAGCTGATTTAGTAGTTTTCTTTTTAATTTGATAGTTTACTTCCTCTTCACTAGGTGGGTGCCTTGAAAGCCTGTCAGAGGATCATTAGGTCTTTGGATGTTTGGTTCTACGTACGAGCTCCCGCGTTTAGGCACTTCGTATGTGCTTTTAAAGTGATCGTAAATTTGCGCGTTAGTCAAGATAAGCTTTCCATTTTGCTCCCTGAAAATATTTTTGAGTATTGAAAAGGGTTTTTATCAAAGTCTACTTCGTGTTTAGCTCTGTTAAAATTATCACGATTTTTACTAATTTGAAGCGATATTCCTTGTATTAATTTAAGGATTGATCTTAGAGCCCTGGACAGTTGGTGACTTAGATGGTTATCGCCCATGGTTTTAGCTACACGAAGACGTTTTATTAACTCTCTTTTCTTCCTCCGCAATTTCATTTTGAACATATTTTCCTTGCTATTTTGAGCATAACAAGTTGATGGTGGGTAATGTTCCGAGAAGTATGTATATATGGTGTCCTGGAAAGTTTCTACTTGGCTGTTTAGGTCTTGTTTTGGCCCAGGATGTTCTAATAAGATCGCCAAGTTTTCGTCATGAACTTTCCAGGTAGAGTTTTTAAACTGGGAATGCCAAGACGTGTCCTGATGACAATGGACTCCTGGTAGTTTTCACTGATGGTTCACCTTGGGATATATGAGGGTCAACTCTATCCATAGTGTTTGTCGAAGTACTGACCGACGGCTGTCGTGCTTCAACACCATCATGTGTCTTTAAATGCTTTTGGTACCAGGCTCGTCTCTTGTAAATTTTCCCGCACACAGGGCATCTCAAGTCCGTATTCGCGCCAGGGTCGTCATTACTATCACACGGTGGACAGATCTTCCGCCCCGCCTCTCGGACTGTCCCAGGGTATTATTCTTATTTGACTTTTAGCGATTTAATTCCCGGGCTTGGCTTGCTAGGCCTTCACCCTCGGCTGTCTTTCCAACAGTCAGATGTCTTTCCATCCGTCAGATGTCTTTTCCACCAGCCATCTGTCTTTCCAGCGTCATCCCGTCTCTCCGGGCTGTCATTTTTGTTTGAGACGATCTTCTTAGCATTCCATGGATTCACCGTGCGGGTGCTGGGTCCATCGTGTGCAGAGAGAGAAAAAACTGAGTAGTTCCTGAGACTTGTGACTCGGGCGTAGGTTTATGGGGCCCTTTCTGACGTACATCAACACTCACCTTCACCACTGTTTTTCTCTCCCCTGCCCAGCCAAATCTGATATGAGCCTACTAGTGCAGCTTTAGATACACGTTCTAGTATAGAACTTACAGCACTTCTGGATAAGCCAAGGTCTTTCAGTAGGTTATAGAGAGATTTTGCTGGTATACCTCTCTCGCCCCACTTCTACAGCGTATAAACCAACTACATAGCCGTTTTTTGTTAATTCGTTTAGGAGGTCGTAATACTTATTTTGTTTCATCGCGTGGTCTTTAGGTATATTAGTTTCCCACGGTACGGTAAGTTCTACAAGGACTATGCGTTTCGTAGCTCTAGAAAAAGGAAAATGTCCGGTCTGGATGACGAAACACCCACATCCTCTGGGATTTTGTAGTGCTTTTCATACGTGTCCATTAAAATAGTCCAATCAGGTGCTGTACCCAGGATTGAGTAAGGCTTGTTCCTGGAGTTTGAAGTTGAGCCTTCTTTTTACAAAGTTAATTTGTCTGTTGTTTGTCGTCAATCCTTTTGGGCTCTAGCTACCGAAAGGCTCATGGCTTCACGTATGATTTCAAGTACTCTGTCATGACGCCGTGAGTAATGACCCCCATTAAGGAGCACCTTGCATCCCACCAATATGTGCCTTGCTGTACATATCGCCTCTCCACAAGTATAGCAACATTTTTCAGAGGCTTTTCCCCACCTTACCAAGTTACTCTGGTCAGGAGGGTCATTTGGAATGCATTTAGATAAAATTTTAATAAGGCAGGGGACCAGTCATAGATCAAGGTGCGCCATTTTAGAGCTAATGGGATACAGAACTCACCTATGGTTAACCACTCACTTTGCATTTCTAAATTCATAGCGTGCACTTTGTAACCGTCATTTTCGTCTTGTTGTAGAAAGGTTTTTACCATGTCTCGGTCTTCCTTTTTTTTCTCGCACCCAACCCAGCAGTATTTACTTGTGCACCTGCCATAAATTGTTTATGGAATTGAAGTCTAGATTCCAGGTCTGAAGCAGTTTTGTCTTTTGGGAGAGATGTAATTAATTCGTCTTGCGACTTTCCCAAAACATGCGTTTTTGTAACTCTTAGGTGTTTGTAAAGTTCAGACGGTTTCTTTAGTTTCAGCCCAAAACTATTGTGATCCCTAAAAAGAGTAGAGGGATCAGCCGGATGTGCCAATCCGAACCATGACTTCAATATCTTTATGACATTGGCATCTAGCTTTGCCAGGAGAGTTTTACCGATGTCATATACTAGACGATGACGATGACGAATGATAAATTTGAAAAAAAAATCGTAAAATTTAAAAAAAAAACAAAAATCTAAATTTTTGTCGGGAAAATGGTCCCGAAGTATTGAAAAAAATAAAAATATAAAATTTGTGCAATCGAATGCAGTTTTTTTGGTGTTTCGAGTTTGTTATTTCGTATACAACACATTTAACCCATAAAACCACTGTCTCCCTTATACATTATTAAAGTAATAGTTGTTAGACTACTTGAGAAATCGCGAAAATTTTTACTCAAGTGTCAAAAATGTTAGTTTACAATTTAAGTACATTAATTATAAATAAACGATACCGCTAGAAGCGTCTTGAAACGCTCTTGAGAGTAAATGGGCTCACACGGGTACAAGTAAGGCGGCACTTCATATGCCGAAACATAAACACCGCACTTATGTAACCTGACACCCGTTTTCCCGCCAAATTTGTAAACGCGAAGAGCGGGCGGTGTATCAAGCGGCTAGTGACGTGCCCCCCCCCCCGCAGGCGGCCGCGGTGCAGGTGTACGAGGAGCGCTCGCGCGACATGCAGCTCATCCTCGAGCAGCAGGAGCGGATCGCCGACACCTCGCTCACGCTCGAGATGGAGCGCATCGAGGCCGAGAAGGTAACCAACCTCGCTACTGTTACCACAATATAAAGATACTAGATGCCCGCCCGGCTTCGCCCGTGGTATATTATATAGCACTCATCGGGATCCCGTACATATCCAACGGTGAAAGAATGACTGAAATCGGTTCACTCATTCCTAAAATATAGATTTCAAACAAAAACCTCTTCAGCTACCTGCTACGCCACCTGTCGGAAATTGGTCGTACCAACTCAGATTTAGAAAAAAAAATTTAGCAAAGGTTTATATTCAATACACAGATTACTGAAATTCAATGACGCAATCTTTGACACATGCTGTCATGTGTCATGTCAAAGCACGAAACGTACGAAAACTCTCAAAAGGGGAGTATTTTTTCCCGATTTTGTTACATTCTTGTTTCATGCTCCGCTCCAATTAATAGTAGAGTTATTTTCTATAGCCTAAAGCCTTCCTCGATAAATGGACTATCCAATAGAAAAAGAATCTTTCAATTCGGACCAGTACTTCCCGAGATTCTAGCGTTCAAACAAACAAACTCTTCAGCTTTATAATATTGGTATAGATTAGTATAGATACCACCAGTAGTTCATCGCATTTGGCCTTGAAACTCCTATAATGTCTAGACTCGGATAGGGTTGTAGTAAACAAAAATGCTTATTACCAAAATAAAATTAAAACATACGACAGGCGTCAGCCCTGAGCTGCGCTCCTGCAATACTAACATTGTGATGTAGGCAATGCAGGAGCGCGAATCGCGCCGTTCGCCCCGTCTTGATGGCTTCGTCGAACGACTATATGATTTAATAGACTGCTATTACTCTCTCTAACTATATCTTACTAACTTTTTTTTTCATTCGCTCTTACTATCTTGTTCTTTTTAAAGTGAAACTTTTGTATCATTGCCTCATCTTTTTCGTTCATCTTTTGCACGGTCTGCCGCGGAGCAGGGGTAAAGTGAAAGGCGCTCGACAGAGCAGCCGAGGCCAATACGGCGACGTTACTCGTGAACTTACTTAACTTACTCACCTAAATCAAAAATTATTTTTCGATTTTTATTTTAGTAAAATGGCTACAATGCGAAAAAAAATCACTCTTGCCGTGGTTTCATAAAACCAAAAACTAATTATACTCCTTCTTTTTCTCTCCCTCTTTCTTTCTCTCTTTGGTACGAGGGTCAAACTGAAAGTTCTTAGAAAATCAAAAACTGATTACATTAGCCAGTTATTAGTTTTATTATAGCTTTTCAAAATATTGTCCATTCACGTCAATACACCGCTGCATGCGATGGAACCACTGGGAAAAGCACTTTGCCCACTCGTCCTTAGGGGTCTCTTCAATGGCATCGCGATACGCAGCCACCGCTTCTTCAGCATTCATAAACCGCTTTCCTTTAAGTTTTTCTTTAATTTTGAAAATAAATAAAAATCACAAGGCGCGAGGTCGGGGCTATACGGCGGGTGACCCAGTAATTCAACGTTTGATGTCGCCAAATAGTCGATCGTTCGCTTGGCGGTGTGCGATGAGGCGTTGTCGTGGTGAAGGAGGATCCTACTGCGAGGTCGTTTCTCTCGAACTTTTTCCAAGACAAGTGGCAAACAATTGGTAGTGTACCATTCTGCAGAAACTGTTTTTTGATCCTCTAACACAATTGTTGCGAAATGACCTATCCTTCCAAAGAACGAGGCCACCATTTTTTCCCCGCACTTCGATCTCTCTTCACTTTAGTTGGCAACTCCTCGAAAGGAAACACCCACTGAGCAGATTGTCTTTTGGTTTCAGGATCATAACAGTAAATCCAGCTTTCGTCACCTGTTAGTATGTCGTACACAGCATTTGAGTCACCTCCGTTAAATCTTTCAATCATTTTACGGAACCAATCCACACGATGCGAGTTTTTGAGCCTCAGTCAAATTATGAGGTATCCACCGGGCGCAAAGCTTCCTGACCGCTAAATGTTCGTGTAGGATTTTGTGCACTTGACTCATACCGATGCCTAAGCTTGTCCGAATCTGCTGATAGGTCACTCTTTTGTCAGTCTCTATCATACGCCGCACAACACAGATGTTATCTTCAGTCGTCGCCGTAGAAGGCCGTCCCTCACGTAAATCATCAGTGAGATTAGTGCGACCACGTTTAAACTCATTAAACCAGTTGTAAACAGTCGCACGAGATGGGGCTTCATCGTGAAAGGCCAATCGTAGTCTATCATAACTTTCTTGTTGACTTAAATGACATCGAAAGTCATAAAAATCATTGCACGAAAATTTTCTCGTGTTAAATTCATGTTGACGTGACACAGACAATTTTCAATTTGCCAAAATCGTAAAACAAATGACAAATGAATGAAGTATATACTCAGTAATATTGGCAAAGAGTTCTATTTTCAAATTATAGAATTATTTTTTTATTATATTGTTTATAAGTGGCCAGTTCTAAGAACTTTCAGTTTGACCCTCGTATCAATGCAGTATTGCTTTTGAATGAGTATACCCCTCAGAAGTTGTATAATTTTGATCTATTTCTCTGATGCGGATCCATTTTATGTAATCTCAATATAATTTAAATAGTTTTGATGGTAAGATTGCGATGTTATATTTGGTAGGACTGGAAGAAAGTCCGGCAGCAGCACGACGAGTCTGAGGAGGAGTCTCTGCGGGCCAAGTACGAGCTGAGGGAGCAGGAGATCACCTCGCAGCTGATGCAGCTGGAGAACAAGCGGTTCGACATGGTGAGCCGAGACTTTGATGGGCAATGTTCCCAAACAGTTATAGGCTATAGAGACGAAACGATCTTCTTAGCATTCCATGGATTCACCGTGCGGGCGCCGGGTCCATCGTGTGGCAGAGAGAGAAAACCCGAGTAGATCCCGAGACTTGTGACTCGAGCGTAGGTTTAAGGGGCCCCTTTCTGACGTACATCAACACTCACCTTCACTACTCGTTTTTCTCTCTCTGCCCAGCCAAATCTGATATGAGCCTACCAGTGCAGCTTTAGATACTCGTTCTAGTATAGAACTTACTGCACTTCTGGATAAGCCAAGGTCTTTCAGTAGAGTAGATAAATCATCATAAATCTTTCGTACACAAAATTAAAAACAAAGTGTCAATTTATCATTTAACGAGCTCTCTTTCAGATAAACGTTGTTATGAATAGGCGTGCCGCTTATGCACATGTCCTGCTCGTTTCGTCACTCTGTACGAAAAAATGTATAAGAAATGCATGGAAACACCAGAAGAGGCCTTGTGTGTCACAAGACAAGCCAACCACTATACCCGAAATTCCATGTTATTAGGTTAGATAGGCCCCGATGAACCGAAGATTGTCTCCGTCGCGGGAAGTCTGTGGATGGAGGCGGCACTAGATCGGTTATTGTGGAATTCTTTGGGGCAGGGAATTCTATGTCCAGCAGTGGCCGTCTGCAGGCTGTAGATGATGACAAGGTCAGATGGAGGGTAGATTGTTATTAGGTTAAGTTTCAACGGTAAAACTAGTAAAGGTGTGTTTTAAAGCTTACGTCCCCTCGCAGGAGTTGGAAAACATGCAGCTCCGGGAGCAGTTGGAGGAATACCAGCGGCGGGAGCGAGAGGAGGCGGCGCGGGCGGAGTCGCGCGCGGGGGCGGAGCCCGAGCGGCGGGCGGCCGGGAGCGCCGCGCTCGCCGCGCACCGCGAGCGGATCGCGCACGTGCACGCGCAGCGGGACCGGCTCGACAGGTGAGCGGGCGGGGCGGGGGCGGAGCCCGAGCGGCGGGCGGCCGGGAGCGCCGCGCTCGCCGCGCACCGCGAGCGGATCGCGCACGTGCACGCGCAGCGGGACCGGCTCGACAGGTGAGCGGGCGGGGCGGGGGCGGAGCCCGAGCGGCGGGCGTCACCACACACTGCAGTTAGCAGTAGATCTTACTATAAACCGACTGCGATAAAGACCTAGCAGAGTCGGCCTGGGGAAGTACCACACCTTTGCCAGTAATTCTACCGCCAAGCAATAATGTGAAACATTACTGTGTTCCGGTTTGAAGGGCAATGTTTCCAGAGAAATTACAGGGCTTAGAGATATAACATCTTATATATCTGGGTGATGAGCGCAGTGCAGTGGTAGGTAATGATTTGGACTCTTCATGTTCCAATAGCTGCGTGTCACTGTGCTGTTATGTGACACCCCTACCGACTAAAAACCCTCCACAGGTTTCAGCTGTATGGCAAAGTGTCAGAGTTACGGAACCGCTTTCACACTCGCTCCCGCAACTCTGAAACTTCCATAACCCTTTCGGGTCCGCCTCGCAGGAGGTCGCCCCCCCCCCCGCATTTGGGGCTCCAGAGACGCACTGGAAACCAAAATCAGCGCGTCTCTGCCTCTGAAGAGCGGGACATCAGGCGTTGTTATACGCTCGATGGCTCAGGTCCTCCAAGCGGAGACGGGGTGCGAGCCCTAGTGGCACTCCCCCGTGTCCGCTTCCTTCTTCGAAGAGGAGCGAGAGGGTCCACCTCCCTATCTCGCTCCTCCATCTAAGGGGATCCCTTCCTCGATCATATTTAAAGAAGAAGGAGACCCGACATAAGACACTAAATATGATTAAATAGCGTAGTGGAAAGTGAATAATATGTGTTATATAATACCAGAACTCGGGAGGCTCTGGAGTCGGAACGCAAGAGGAAGCTGAACGAAGCCCGGGGGAAGCGGAAACCCACCTACAACAAGGTAAACAACTCACTTTATACATCTTTCTGTAGTGATAACTCTCTGTCAGGCTAGGGAAGTGCACTTTTTTCAGTTATTCTGCAAACAAGCAGTAATGTGAATTAGTTATTTGTTATACAAGAGTGCAAAGTTGCTTTTTAACCGCGTGTTCAATTTTTTATGACCGAGGAAGCGAAAGATTCTAAGGATTCAGAAGAAATAAATTCGAAATGACAAATTAGAATCCTGAGCGTTAGCGAGGGAATTAATAGAGCACAAGGTGAAAAATCTTTGCACTCGAGTGCAACACCTACCCACCTCAGCGAGGGAATGACTAAATGCTTTGCGCATTAAACAGTTTCAGTCAACCCTTTTGGTGCCAAATAAACTTTTTCGTCTCTAGAATCACTCACTATGTTTTTCACGTATTTTCGAGTTTCCTGTTCTAAACCTAAGGTTTTAACAATAACAATACCTATGATTGAAAATATCGTGAAAATTATATTACGCGGCGGTAGAACTGACAAAAGTCAAGAACTTCCCCAGGTAGATTCTGCAAGAAGTCCTAATACTACTAAAGTATTAATAATATTATATGTTGTTCGTAGGAGGAAGACGGTGGAGACACGTACATGGTGTCCCCTGGAGACAGCCCTGGCGCAACCTCGCTGTCTCGCTCGCACTCCTCGCCTAACATAGCTAAGGTATTTATTGTTTCTGTCTCACTTGTATATATCAGTTGTAGTGTGATCGCGCTCCAACATACATTGATTGACAATCATTTTGGTTATTATTACTTGATATTTAAGTATTTACAATAGTAACATTTGTTTCAAAACAACTGTAAAATAAATTTGGAATCAAATCAAAATGGAATGTTCCGGAAATTGACAAGTAAGCAAGGGGTATACATTTTTGTAAAAACGCCCAAATATGACTTGTCTATAGCACATAAGTAAAGAATCTGATAAAACGTTATTTGTTAGTCTTATATAATCTTAGTCGGTCCAGTCCGGTTGGAGAGAAATGATTGGCTCATTTTAGGTCAAAATACATATTTTTTCGTAGAAGTCCAAAGAAGATTTTAAACGTGAAAATATAAGAAAACTAGCGGACCGACATAGTAGCACTGTATACACGTCAAATATACAAAACCAGACAAAAAAAACTGTGTTCATCTAAAATGTTATTGAATCTACACACGAACAAAATCATCAAAATCGGTTCAGCCGAACGAACACAAGATTCTTAATATGTAAAGTCTGCTTGATGCTTGTGCCTATTATAACGTGACCCCGTCACCAGGTGTCATCGGACGAGGAGGAGGCGCCGACGCCGTCGTTCGACCGCAGCACCAAGCCGCACCCCGCGCCGCCGTCCGACCTGCGCCGCGACCGCGACTTCCAGCCCGTCTGGGGAGATGTCGTGAGTAACACTACTTTTAACTTTAAAAAACTGTAACTCTTATTGAAGACATTATACAGGAATTAATCAAGATTTACTGACCAATGATCCGGACTGATGAACCCTGGTTTCTAATCCCGCACGCAATGCCTTTTCGAAGTCATGCCCGTAATACTGCTAATTTAAAACGAGAAAGGAAAACATAGTGAATAAACCGACATGTACTTAGAATCTTTGGAAGACATGTGCCATCTACCAACCCGCACTGGGCCTGGTGGATTATGGCCTTGACTCTCCTTGCGAGAGAAGGCCCCGAGCCCCAGCTGTGGGAATATTCAGTGGGCTGCTTATGCTACTAACGCTGTGGGGCCTAGTGGCTAGAATGTCTTAATTCACAATTTCGTTCCAAAGCCGGTTGAAAACCATTTAAATTGCAATTAAGCCCTGTTTAATGTTTTCAATATGAACCTTACTTTTAGGGAATTTACCGACTATGTATACTACGGATTCGGACAAGCCATAGTAAACTGATAAACTTCAAGGAGAGTTTTTCAGAAGAAATAACTTAAGTTCCATACCATGTTTCATACCTGGTATGGAACTTACGGTACATATAGGTCCTTCACACTTGTCCTAAAAATTGGGATGATGTCCTGGTCTAAATATGCTATTCTAATTAGTCCGGCACATATTTTTTGTTTTATCAAATTGTTAAAAATCTATTATCTATTTATTCTCTAGTTTTTCGAACTTTTTACTGAATGTTTTATAGCATTATTAAAAAATTACTGGAATTTTAAATTTTCTATTGTCAACCTATAAAACGGCATAACATCAAGTTCCTGCTAAACCATCCTTGTCTTCGCCTATTTGTTACTTTTAGGACAGTGTTACAAAAATACAAATACAAAAATCTGTATTGCTGTATAAGATGATACAAAACATTTAAATAGTTAACCCATACAAACTGGCCTCTTCTTCTAGAGGCATGCAATATGTCTGGCAACGCAGTTTCCATTGGTCTGAATTTATACAAAGATAATAATAGTCAGCTGATAAAGTCTTCTTCTTCTTTTTTCATTTTTAGCTTTTAGTCCGTTGTATCATATTATATGTCATCTGATTCATCGTCTATTAATTTCTTTGTTATAATATCTTTACTTGATGTTTTCCAACGAGTCAAAGTTAAAATATGTTGCCAAAAAGAGTCTAAGTTGAACAGTTCCTCGTCTTATACCAACCACAGATTCGGTTTTATAAAGAGTACTGTTCGGGGTTGGGTCAGTCAACCAGCTGAAAGCTTTGTATCCAATAGAAACATACGCCAAAAGCCTCCTACTTAAACGATCCCCTTGTTCGAAAAATATTCTTAAACATTGCCGCAAACTTACAAGTTTGTATATTTTTCATCAAATACGAGTACTTTTCTCAAAGTGTGCAGCTTATCTGTATAATCAAGTTTAAACCTCATTTTTAGTGTGCCGTAAAACGTATAAACGGAACCCTTATAGATTTGTCATGTCTGTCTGTCTATCACAGCCATTTTTTTCCGAAACTATAAGTACTATACCGTTGAAACTTGGTAAGTAGATGTATTATGTGAACCGCATTAAGATTTTTCGCAAATATATTTAAAAACAATGAATTTTGGGGTAGCCCCATACTTAGACAACAATTTTTTTTCATCATACCCTTACGTGAGGTATGTCTATGGATAGGTCTTCAAATATGATGTTGAGGTTTCTAAAGCATTTTTTTTATACTGAATAATTTGCGCGAGAGACACTTTCAAAGTGGTAAAATGTGTCGTCCATTCTTCAAGTCATTAGTCCACAAGACTCGGGATAAAATTACAATACAATTATGATTCATTTTAATTGACGTCCTTATCGCTATAATCTGCGAGCGCGACGTAAAATCAGCGGTAGCGTCTACTGAGCTGTACGATACGGGTACATTGCGTATTGTGTAAGACAACAATCGCCGAAGCCCTTCGACGCTGATATGAGTCCGCTGGTCACGCGCCCGCGTGCCGTTCCGCGTATGTATTTACTTTGTTCAAATGTACCTGGGGTATTGTGTTTATGAATTGAATACTCGCTATATGATAATTAAGCTACTCGTAGCAACGTCCCGAATAGTTCCCGTTTAAAGTTTCCCGTGATAAAAAGTAGCTGTATGCTGTTACAGACTACCTGTAATTTTGTGTGTCAAATTTCATCCCGATCCGTTTAGACGTTACGACGTGATTGAGCAACAAACGTCGCAACTTAGACTTTTTTTTTAAATATTACTAGCAGTTTTTACTTGCGCAGTTCCTGTTCCTGTGGTTAAAAGCAGTATTATGTTCTATTCCAGGCTATTATAATCATAGGTACTCTATTTATGTTCCAAATTTCAACCCGAGTGGTTCAGACGTTACGACGTGATTAAGCAATAAACATCCAAACATCAAAAGTTTTGCATTTATAATATTAGTAGGATGAGCGGGCCTTACCAATTTTAAAATAAAAACAAGGCGTTGGCTCTACCCCGACCAATGACCCATCTCACTGAGGGAATGATGAATGAATCTCTCAATGAGGGAAATGTGCGATAGACATACTCAGTACTGAATAAGAACAACAAATGTACCATAATGTTAACAATAAATAAATAAATAAATGACTGCAATGAGTGCTCGTTGGTTAGAAAAAAAAATGGACAGTTATAAAAACAGCCGATAAAAGTGAAAACTTATAACTCAGAATTTGATAGCTCACTTTGGAAACTACGCGGGTGAAACCGGAGGCGCTGCTGCTAGTCTGGAATAAATCTTCAAAGCTTTGTCGTCTAAATAAGTCTTCTCAGCATGGCCTTCTAGGCTAGATACCCATGCGTCTAACCATGGAGAAATTATCGTACAATATAAAGTTCAATTTAAACTTTAAAAATGTATACTCTTTGTATGCTCTTATTTTGTTTTTTTTTTTATAAAATTGACGTGTAAATTGTACATTTATAAATAAAGAACTTTGACTTTGAAATGCTAATATTTAATGGTAACCATGGCAACACGCCATGGCCATCTACAAATGCTGACGCTTTTCTATGGTCCCGTGTTCATCCGAAGATTTCTTTCATTCATGAGCGTAACGCTTGAGCTTAATTAATAGCCCATGAAAAATTTGGGGTTGGTGTGCCAAAAGAAGTGTTCACTTCAAAAATGTACTGTATTATAGAAATACTAGCGACCTGCCCCGGCTTCGCACGGGTGCAATGCTGATACTAAATATAAGTACCTACTAATAAAATTCCGGTCCGGCGGCAAGACGTTTTATTTTACGTAGTCACATAAGTCACAGTGTTTTGTGACGGATACTTTTTTGTCGCGACGGACGCACGCAATGTGTTGATTGATGGAACGAAACGTGTTTCACACCAAAGATGGCGACGGCGGTTTGTTTGTCAGTGCCATCAGAATTTAACGAAATTCTCCATAATCCGAATTTTTTCGACATAATATGTTGTCGAAAATCAATATTGTTTTATGTTTTGTTCTTCATATAAGGTTTCGACCAAGTCTACCGTACCCCTTGACGAAATGATTAATATAGGTTTGATGGTGCGAACTCAAGGAACTGAGCACACGTGTTGAAATGCGTGCAGCGACAATCCCTTGTAATCCGCGCTTACCGCCCAAACGCGCACATTAGGGGCTCGCGTGCCTCGCCCCGTGCCCAACATACTGCTTACGTACTCGCTTTCGCCCTCTCTTTCAGTTTCCCTCGATTAGACAGAGATACCGATAGCAAGAGTAAGCGATTTAATTGAATGAAAGACGCGGTCGCATGTGGTACTCAAATCCTGAACACGAGTTTTTGGTCACCTGTGAACTTTTGATTCGTTACCAGAACGTGTTGTTATGTATGTAATATTTTTTTACTATTATAGGCTTACGTTTGACGACCATCTCGCCTAATGTTAAGCGACGATGCGGTCTACGATGGAGCGTGCTTACTTACGAGAAACCGATTGACTGTTGATTTGTAGACACCAAGATTGTAATCATTGTGAAAATACACTCAGGTCTAGTCTATAGACTATGGAATGCGATGAAGTGCCTTTTCTTCGCCCAATACAAGATATATTAAATCTAAAAAAAAGAACCCAAATGAAAAAAGACACGGATCTCAAAGTCTGGAGTTGCAAAATATATGTAAAAAAGCCTTTTATTTAATTAAATTTAATAATTTAAGCGTATTCAAACAAGTAAACTAATGCAATAGGCGTGAGACGCCTGACCTGAAATTATATTAAAGTATTTGATATAATGACAGTATTTAAATAGAATAAAAATGTACCAACTTTAATTTTGTTATGTTTTTGTTTAACTTACTTTATGATCATTCAAAGCTGGCTGGGTAAGTTCATTTTAAAAGTACGAAATTATTAGAAAATGTATATACCATTGGATAACCCATTCAATTTCAAGTGACTTTTGTTATGAAACCAGTTTTCTAAACGTAGTATTTATGTAGCTAACATACAAACTCTACGCGCTACGCATAGAAAATACGACACAGTGACGTCACGCTTCAGTCGTTTTGTATGAAGCGTTTTTGGGGGAGTCCAAAATTGTGATTTTAAACTAGTGATATCACGGGAAGTTTTTAAGATAACAAAGCAATTCTTTCACTTATTTTTCAGTTATTGAGAAGCCTTTTGATGGCACATTAAATAAAAAAATAGTCATCATGCCTATTGTCCAGTTTCATTACATTAGTATAATATAAGCAATAATCGATTGGAAGCCCCACAAGGCAGTAGAAACATTAACAAACAACGATTAGCGTGTAGTATGACGTCACCCGCTTGCAGGGAATTAGCGCATGCAGCGGGATTCCGAGCCTTGAGTGCAGGCGTCACTCCGCCGCGTCTCGGCTTACGTGGCTGCTGACGTCACGCTACGAACGTCTCGACCCTTATTCTCGAGCTACACGATGCTAGTTTTGCAAGCTAGTGTTAGTAAGCTAGAAATAATAGCTTAAGTACTAGCTAGCTCGACTAATGTTAATGCCCGAGCTACACAAGGCTAGTTTTTCAAGTTAGGAAAGCAAGTTTTTTTTTTTTTTTTTTTTTACTTTTATAGGTTTACACTTGACCGCCATCTCGCCTGATGTTAAGCGACGATGCGGTCTACGATGGAGCGTGTTTACCTAGAAGAAACCGATTCACTCTCGATTTGAAGACACAAAGATTGTAACCATCGGGGAAAACCCTCTCAGGCAACGTATTCCACAGCCTAGACGTTCTTATCACAAAAGTAGAGTCAAATCTCTTCGTTCGTGTCTTTGGAACATCAACCATGAAACGATGTCGCTTTTTCGAGCTACGAGCATTCCGATAGAAAAAAGGGCAAGGTGGTATCAGATCATGCAAATCAGTCGCACACTCTCCAAAGTGTATCCGATAAAAAACCGATAGGCTGGCAATTTTTCGGCGATGATCAAGACTTTGTAGTCTTTTTCGCAGAAGAGAGTCATTGCCTATGAGCCTTTTGGCACGTCTCTCAAGTTAGTGACAGTTAGCTAGTACTTATAGCTTACTAACATTAGCTTGCTGTGCTACCTTGAAAAATTATCCTTGTGTAGCTCGGGCACTAACACCAGTTGAAATGGCGGTCAAGTAAATAAATAAATATTGCTGGACAATTCACACACAGCACCGTCTGACCCCAAACTAAGCAAAGCTTGTTGTACTATGGCGGCCAGATAGCTGATATAATACATGTATAGTTTTAAATACATACTTATATTATAAATAGAAACGCCCAGACACAGTGCTGTTTGCACTGTTTTTTGAATTCATCACACAAATATTTAATTGTATTTAAGTGTAAGCCTATAAAAGTTAAAAAATAACCGCGGTCATCTGCTGGTAAAAAAAATATACGAAAAACGACGCAACGCACTAGTGGGGCCTCGCTCTGTTATGCCCGTGCTACACGAGGCTAGTTTTTCAAGCTAGGAAAGCAAGCTAGTGACAGCTAGCTAGTTTCAAGCTACGTAGATTAGCAAGCTGGTGTTAGTAAGCTTACAAGCTAGTAATTCTAGCTTCGTGTAGACAACACTAGCGTTGCGCAGCGTTGTCTTCACGAAGTTAGAAGTAGGTACTACCTTGCTAACACTAGCTTACCTATCCTAGCTTGAAAAACTAGGCTCGTGTAACTCGGGCATAAGCGACGCCGACGATCCGATCTACGACGGAGCGTGTTTACCTAGAGAAAACCGATTCACCCTCGCAGTTAAATAAATAATAAATAAACAAAATTTATTTCAATAATATAGATCTTAACTATACAATATAATAGTTATTGGGTGCGTAGTTCCCGTTCCCACATATTTTCCCGAGGTGAAAAATAGCCTATTCTATACTCTAAAGTTGTTCCCCCCGCACACCGCACTGCCACTTTCCGCTGGCTCGTTTGCTGTTATACAATAAAATGTAATTTGTTGTACAACATTTACATGTACAAGTATTATATCAGCTATCTGGCCGCCATATTACAAGCTTTGCTTAGTTTGGGGTCAGATGGCGTTGCGTGTGAAGTGGCCAACAATATATTTTTCATCCCACCAGGTCGGAGAGAGTACTTTTGCTCCTCGATATCAGGGCGCAAAAGTCGTTTTTACCCTCTAGAGGTTAAAGTAAATTTGAATTTAGAACATCGTGTGTACTGAGGTTTTGAATTCAAGACATAATTCAACCTATTTATTTCTACCTCCTTGGGGCCGAATGCATCATACATTTTTTTTTTAAATGTTAAAAACTCAGACTCGGAACCTCCTTGGTGTACTTACTTTTTTATAATTTGTTTAGCGCGAAAACATTAAAAAATTTGCATTTAGTCATTTCCTCGCTGAGGTGGATTGAAAAGTTACGTGTTGCACTCGAGTGCAAAGATTTTTCACCATGTGCTCTTTTGATTCCCTTGCCACGCTCAGGATTCTAATTTTGAATCACTCGCTGCGCTCGTGGTTCAATTTTGGAATCCTTCGCTTGCTCGGTCATCAAAATTGAGCACGCGGTTAAAAATCAACTTTGCACTCTTGTATAACAAATAACTATTGTTACTATTTGCTTCAACGAGCTATAAATTACTAAGAAAAATAAAATGTGATTAGAACTATAAATACAATGTGATTATGTTATGTATAGTTACGGGTAGAAGCGGCCTATACCAGACACATGTCCCGCTCGTCTTGTTATTCTTTACTTAAAAACCTGTGTCCGTGTCAAGGTTTTCACTACTTCTTTTCAACGGCACCAAAGCACTGTTTCGCCCAACAAATTACGTCATCATACAAAAACCTGTATTAAAAACTATAATTTATCTGTCACGGCGAAATATATGTCTAAACAAAATACGTATTAAAGACCACTGTATTATGCGCCAAATGTTTAAGTTTTCCCTCATTTCCATATTTCGTGGTCAAAATAACCGGGCCCAGACTCATAGTAGTTTTGTGATTAGTGCCACTGTCGTATTTCACTACGGAAAACGAAAGCTCACGTGTAAAGATACTTTAGTTCAACAATTTCATCACAAACGTGGCGTGGCCTCTAGCCGATCCATAAATCAGCCGCGCAATAAAAAAGCCTTCGCCTATTAAGTATTAAAATAATAATCGTTTCAGCCGCGCGGCCCCGCCGCGCCGGGATAGGGTGGGATTGGACGTTCTTTCTGTGCGGGTTCCACCACGAGGACAGTATAGACTCTATAGCTCTATACTGTCATACTATACTACGAGTATATGTCTATACTATAGAGTAACGAACGCATTTCGATGGGCAGTAGAAACCACTTGCCATAGGGACCATATAAATTTGGCCTTTATAAAAACATCAAACAGCGCACTGTTTTTGTGGATGAAGAGTAGCAACGTGAAAATGGCGGCCTGGTTGTTAGGGATAAAAAGCGAAAATATAAAAGCAGCAAAATTATCAGCCTAATTAATATTGAGGGACGGTCTAAAGGTAGGTTCGCGCGCAGACCGCGACACGTGCGTGTCTCGGTCTCCTGTCGCTGTCCTGCCCTTACAATTCTATAGTGTCAAGTGCCCGTCGCGGACTCAGCGCCAACTTGTACTTTAATCGCGCATCGTAAAAATTCACTCAGAAGTTACAGTTGTCAGCCAACTACAAGATTTTCCCATACGCGCCAAAAGAAAAATCCTATTGATATTATAAATGTCAATGTTCGTATGTTCGAATGTTTGTTGGTGAATCACTTCGTTACGTATAAACGGATCGGCTGTCAATTTGGAACATAGTTATTTGTATCATAATCTGGAAAAAACACGTAGACTCATTTTTATAACGGGAACGGTAACTACGCGGGTAAAATCGCGGGGCGATGCTGGTATAAATATATAATAGAAGTGCTCGTGTTTTTTAATCCCGCTCCTAAGTTTCGTAAGTTGAGTTTTGTCGAATTCGGGGAAATCAAGTAATTTCCCAATGATTGCGATATGACTTGGCTGAAAGAGTTGTAGAAAGTTAACGCACTGTCCAGTGAGTAAGTGGACAGGCTGGTCGCCAAATGCCAAGGGCAAAGCCAGCGCCCGACCGAGGGCTGTCTCGACGTGATATATATACAGCCGCGGTTGCCATTTATGTGTGTGATTGATTATTTATTATATATAATCTACTGTTTCGTAGGGCACAAGTAATAAGCCAACGTATTACACACTTTTATTGATACTTATACTTACTAAGGGTTTGGTGATCAAACCTTCTTCAAATTTGGTACAGTCACGGTTATAATATCCAAAATGCCAAATTCAGAACTTAAATACTGCCTTATATAAATTACAAAAAGAAAACCTACCACCAGGGCTTTTTTATAGTACAAAAAAGACGCACCGGTAGTACACCTAGTTCTCCAATAAATCATAGATTTTCTTCGTTCGCGAATTAGCGTGCCATAAAAAAATAATTGACAAAAAAGGTTTGCCTACTACTATCTAATCATTTTTGATCAAGAGCTATGGAGAGCCAATTCTTGTTGTGTATGTTATGCTTAGCTTTCCACCTCGCTCCGGGCGAACTGGGTGGCTGTTCACCCAAGTCATCGCAAAATCAGGCGAGGTGTCCTCAAACATTAGCCTAGTTCAAGATAAATTGGCCACTTGAAAAACTTGGCTTCAACGGCCAACTTGATTGTCGGTGCGTCACAACTTTGGCATCTAAGCTGCCTGCTCCACAGTCTACTCGTAATGTACTGAATTTGGCATTCGCCAACATTACTAGTACATTATGTACTCGAATTGATGGCTGTCTGGTCGTTCACCCGGCTACTGTTATGCGAACTCATTGCAGACACGGGATAATGTCTACCGTACATGACACTGTGTGATGTGGCGAAACATTGTGTGCATTCTTAGGTGTATTTGTTCGTGATGCATACGAACCACATCACATGCTTGCGTGTATTTGCGAATAGGGAAGCCGAATTTTTTGTTGGGGATGTTGTGATTATATTAAACCTAATTCTAGTACTAGTCAGTCCGATTTCGTCTGTTGAGCCGATCAGTACCGGTTGGGATTCCGATATTAGTAACCGACTCGACATCGTCCATTGCTTAAGCCGCCTCCTCCCGGGCCTGAGCCTCCACTATAGCAGCGTTTCTGTTCTTGATGGCCATCTGTAGGTTGAACTCTCGGATGGACGTCGGTGATGCAGCCAACGCTCGCCGCACGAACTCACCGTAGTATGTGAAGGTCCCCGTGTGCCGTGAGATTGCAACAACCGCATGGGGCACGCTCTCGTGCAGCTTCATGTTTACCTTAGTTTTAATTACGATGACCGACTCGTATGTCAATCCCTGAGCTTCATGGATGGTAAGGATGCGTGACCGGTGTCCGATCCGTAACCCTGGTTTGTCAGGGTCTCCTTCTCCTCTTGAGTATGCACTAAGAAGAGGGTGTAGGGTTGGGTTGCGCGCTGCCTTATAGCTTCTCTGCTCTAGGGACTTTATACGGCTTGCTAAGGATTATAGACCCGCGTATATTTCCCTCAGCAGATATGCGACATCCATCGGGTTGCGATGTGTGCAGTGCAACTCCTGGCTGATCTTGGTTACCAGGTTTGGGGGTGAGGATAGTTGAGTTGAGGGTGAGGGTGATAGGAGGTGATCTTATTTCGAAGAGATTTTCCCTGTCGATGTAAGGCAACTGATTGACGTCTCCGATAAGGACGGTTTCGCCTACAGCAGACAGCCGTGAGACCATCACCATGGTTCCGAAATGGTTCATGAGAGCCTTATCCACCACGAGGGGTTTCTCTTTTCCGAAACCATTTACCAGGGCAGAAGCCATAGTTCGCACCCTGGTTTTGACCAGGTTTTCGGTACGGGCGATAGCTTCTTTTTTAGATCTTTTGCTGGCTCAGTTGTTGTGGTGATGATAGCGTCCTTGTCCACGTCGAAATGTCTAATCACCCATGTTCCCTTCTACAGATTTGGCCATCTCATGGATCCTGTCATCCAGCATAATCTTGCTAGATCGGGCGGTAACTACAATTGGGTCGCATGAAGCCTCACCTTGTGTAATATATTTCGAGTAAATGTGTCGCTCTCACTCACTCTTGAAAAAAGGCCGGAGCATAGAAAGAGCTGGTTATATTACAGTACAGGTATAACCACAAATAAGTGCAATAGGCTTTGACTCAGTTCTTATTAGATATTTTAATACAACTACAAGGACAACATTTAAAATACACGAATAGAAGATAAAACCCCCGACAGAACTTATAGGTAAGAATCACATCTCGATTGCGACACCATGACAATTTTCAAGTTTTTAGTTTTTTTTTCGTTAGTCATAGGTATTCCTCGTTCCCTTTCGATGTAATGTACGTTGTTCTGCAAGTCAAGCCCTTTTATTTATGCCCTTTTTGAAGAAAATGTAGGTAGATGAAACTATGTCGCGATATGTCCACTTAACAAAACAAAGGAGTAATTATGTAATTAACGTTGAAACAGCTAATATCTTCGATGTATTTTTAATTTCGTTAGTTATTCCTTTGTTTTAAAGACCTTTGGCAATTGGTCTCAATTAGCCTTTACTGCTTACCGAATTTTCCTCATTCCCTTTCACATATGTATTTATAGTGTACGTTATTTTACAAGTCAAACCCTTTCATTTGATACCCTTATTGATGGAGTTCTAAAAAACGTACAAAGCTGGCAAACACACGAAACTATGTCTCGATATCTCCACTTAACATCACAAAGGAGTAATTACATTGAACCAGCGCGGGGTGTGCGACCTTGGACGTATGCGTCGTCAGAGGGACCGCCCGACGCCCGAGCGTTCTGCAATACCCCTATTTTATAAAAACAACAATATATTACACTAGTGTATTAAACTACTTGCTGTAGTTTATTTTTAACCCCCGACAAAAAAAAGGGGTGTTATAAGTTTGACGTCGATGTCTGTCTGTCTGTCTGTCTGTCGGTCTGTCTGTCTGTCTGTCTGTCTGTCTGTCTGTCTGTCTGTCTGTCTGTCTGTCTGTCTGTGTGTGTGTCTGTCTGTGGCACCGTAGAGCTCAAACGGATGGGCCGATTTCGATGCGGTTTTTTTTATTTGAAAGTTAATATCCGTGCGGGTGTTCTTAGCTATGTTTGGTTAATATCGATTCAAAATGGCCGCCTCCACAAAATGGCGGACAAAATATTTCTTTACAACCTACCTCAATATGGGTATCAAATGAAAGGGCTTGACTAGTAGAGTACTAAACGCTATAACAAATTTCAAATCCAAGATGGCCGCCACCACAAAATGGCGAATTATATAATATTTTTCACTACTACCTCAATATGGGTATCAAATGAAAGGGCTTGATTAGTAGAATACTTTGCACTATGACAAATTTCAAATCCAAGATGGCCGCTATCACAAAATGGCGAATTACATTTCCTTTTCACAATTCCCTTAATATGGGTATCAAATGAAAGGGCTTGACTAGTAGAATGTTCTACAGATAGCAAATCTAAGGTAGTCGGGGGTTAATCAAAATTTTTAATTTTGTTCTTGTTCTGTATTTTTTTAACAATGTTAGGTTTGCACTTGCCGTCTCGCCTAACACTAAATGCTAACGCTAACCTAGAACACAGGCTTGAAGACAACACGATTGTTAACATCGGGAAATATCAAAGTTTTGATGTTTGTATGTTGTTACGATAAAATTGACAATTTTGGATTTTAATTTGACATTTTTATCAACAGTCTAGTAAAACGTCTTATATCTATGAGCAAAGCGTAGTGCAAGGTAATTTTTGGACTCTTTATGTTGCTTTAGCTGTGTGACACTGTGCTGTTATGGGCAGGCATGTTGCTTACCATCAGGTACATGTCCTGCTCGTCTTATCACTCTACTCTAAAAACAACTCCACGGCATGGAGTAAAACTTTTCCGAGTTGCCAGCTACATTTTCTAGTAAAAGTGATAAATCGCGCTGTTAATTTTATAGCTGTCAGATATTTTTAGCGAGAAGGGGGAACCGTTGGCTCAGGTCCTAAGGCGCTGGTGTCGGCACGCAACCTGACTCGTGACGTTCTGACTCCCTGTAGTGGGACCATGATTCGTGACTTTAGTAGACACCGCCCGCGGTTTTGTCCGCGTAGTTCCCGTTCCCGTTATTTTCCCGCAATAAAAAGTAGCTTACGTGTTATGCCAGACCATAATCTGACTGTGTTCCAAATTTCAACCCGATACACTGCGACGTTCCAACGTGATTGAGTAGCTAACTAATCCAAACCTTGACATTGATAATATTAGTAGAATATTCGCACTAGTATCTGCCCGCTTCGTTCGCGCATATCTTTTTGAAGTGAAAACTTCTTTTGGCGCGCCACAAACAAATTGTTCGTGGGATGTGAATTGAATTCTAGCGTCACGCTCGAGAATGAAATTTTCGAGTAAACTCGGGACCATGGTCATAGACCATCTAGAATTGCGTCAGCACTTCTCATTGGCGGACGCATTTCTAGATGGCCATGCACATGGCCACGCCCTCCGGTTTCAAACCTGCGTAGTTTTCAAAGTAAGCTATCAAATTTTGAGTTATACGTTTTCATTTCTATCGGCAATTCTTATGACTGCCAATTTTTTTTAAACAATAAGTTTGCACTTGACCTCCATCTCGCTTGCTTTTGCATGACGCGACGGTTTGGTTCACTATGGATTGTGGTTATCAAGACGAAACAGATTAAACCTACCATCTGGGTTTCGAAGCAGTGCGTATAGAGTGACATGATATTTTCATAAACAAGGTTAACTTAGTTTGGCGTTAATTAATGTTATTTAAGAAATGTCCACCAGCTAACAACTCTTTGTATAATTCAATGTTTTCTGAGAAATTCCACGCCATAGAGATAAAGCATGTTACATCTCTGAGTGACGAGCGCAGTACAGTGCTAGGTAATTATTTGGACTCTTCATGTGCCAATAATTGCGTGACACTGTGCTGGTATGGGCAGGCTTAATACTTTCCATCAGGCCTAGTCTCGTCGTTCTTTACTATAATCAATCTCTTTACGCTTCAAATCGAAGGTGAATTGGTTTTTTCTAAGTAAGCAACCACGCTCCATCTAGACCGCATCGTCGCTTAACATCAGACGAGATGGCGCTCAAGTGTAATCCTATAATAGTTTTAAAAAAAGTTGTCAAAGTCATTTTTTATGATTCAAAACAAACGTCGACATGGTCACCCTACAGCCACCCTCAACCCACCCCGTCACCTGCCGTCACCGCCACACGTGAAACAGTAATAGTCTAGTCGAAACCTCCACCGCGACATATCGTGTCTACAACAAGGTTCATATTCGCGACCGCACTCCACCCCGTCCCAGTACTGTTTGTAAACAAAACACCAAATGTTCGCCAGAGTATTGTCGACCGTATTCATGTTGTATTTGGTTGTACTGATCGTACTGGTGTTTCCTTTGTCTAAATACTCGAAGCCGAGGAGATATGAAATGGTTGTGTAGTTGACTTGGAAATAAACTTGCTATTTTTAGTGCAATAAAATTGATACAGTCCAATTTAAATAGTAATTAAAAATCTAATTTTCGGCACATATGGCATGTTTGACATCAATTTCGGACTACCTTTATAAAGGTATACGTGAAACTAATCATCTGAATAAGAAATTAAAATAGTGATAATATCTATGAAATTTCACAAATAAATAAAATTATAAAATTTGCGAGAAATCAGTTCAAAGAACAATTGAACATGAACAAAACAATTTTCCATGAGTAGATGATGTTTAGGACTAAGTGACCCTCTGTGAACCTAAATAAGCTAAATTAAAACTGTTAAAAAAGGCTGATATCTTACGTTCTACAAAAAACTCCAGGGATTGTTAACAGTAAAATTATACACTACAACCGAAGACTTGATTGGCCTCTAAGTCACAATCCATATCAAGAGTTATTTGGAGTATTTCTAGTGTCATACTGAGTCCTGAAACTGAGTTTGCTCAAACAAAGGTTACCTAAAACGCGTACGATTGCTAAAGCTACACTGAAGTCTTAACGGAGTACAGTCTCAAACTACAAGGAAAGAAAGGTCTTAAGATTGCCGTGTCAGTGAGGGTCAGTCGGAGTGACCTCAGGGTCAGGTCGCAAGTCAAGATACTGCGATACGAAGCGCGATGCGTCCCTCTGGACGCGGCCAACATGGTGCTAAAAGTCAAGGTCAGGCTCAAGTACTCGCAGAATCACATCGCTTGGCTCTTCCGACGGGTAAGTTACCGTTTTTAAACTTAAAAATATTCGAAACTAAAAGCCGCAGTCCAACTGGAGGCTTACGCGACCCAAAAAGTCAATGTTTGTAGTAAAATTAAATTCATTTAGTAGTTTTTTAATCAAACGAACTCGAGCCCAAATTGTGCTGAAGTAATATTTTAGATCGCTGAAGCCAGGGTGATTGGAGCACTGTTAGGCGTTAGTTACTTGTCTGAGCAATGGGTTTGCTTTCGCGTGAGACATTTTCAGATCAAACATTTTTTTAAGCTATTGCATAGCTTTTATCGCGGGCCTGGGGACCGAATTTTAGTGATCGTGCATCTCTTTCTTATGTCCACAAGAAAGAGGGATGGAAGACCGTAACGCCGTACTCCCCACTCGGTCATTCGACTTTGAATCTTATTTGTATTAGCTTTACAGACTAAATGCTCTTAGCAGTGTTACCAACTTAACGGATTTCCCGTGATATTTTTTGTGGTAAACAAATGTCACTCTTCAAAATGAAAGCAATTCCGAAAAATTGTTAATTGTCCTATTGCTTATGTTGATAAAAATGCATGCAACATGCAATAGCTTTACCGCGGCAGTCTCCGAGTGCCACACTTCTTTTTTTAATTTGATGGGTCGCGCCCTACTGCCTTTTAACATGGCCTGAACATAGTTTGTACAAATATAAGGTGCTGTAAATATGATTCGAAATTTATTACAAATATTAAAAATTCAAGCTTTATTAGTAAGTACGAGTACATTGTACTCGTAACGTAGCGCAAATTGCAAAGGTTTAAAAGGTTGACGATGACTACCTTTGGCGATTTTTTATAATTTGATAAAACAAAAAGATAAGTGTGTCACATTTTTACATAATCTACCTGACGGACAAATTAGAACGGTATATATATGTTTTTAACCTGGTCATCAGCCCATTGTATTCATAATGTGACGAGGTGAGGTTTACCCCCTTGTGTGACGGCAGGGTCGGGGGCTGACGGGGCTGAAGAACCTCGGCAACACGTGCTACATGAACTCCATCATCCAGTGCCTCAACAACACGGCCATCCTCGTCGCCTACTTCTGCAACAAGCAGTACCTCGGAGACATTAACAGGTAATCTAACACTAGTTTAACTTTATCCTTTAGCAAAATCGCCCTGATTCACGGAGTCGAGTTATGTTCTGTTCTATTTATTTAATAATTACCTTGTAAAGAACTGATTTCATAATAAAACTAACGAAAACCCCCGACCAACAACTTAGGTCATCGTTAGACGATTTGATCAAGGGTCAGGTTTAAGCGGCGTTTATCTTCGACACAACGCGTATTGTGAGGTTCCTCACTCAGCAGTCCTAATCGCTGGTAGCTTAGGCCCTACCCTGCTGGTGGTGGCACTCTACTTTTTAGGGTTTTGAAATGTAATTGCCATGTTTTGTTATAAATGGCCTTGAAAATGCCGACCTGAAAGTAAGTTGAGCTGGACCGAACAAATCCCGCGCGAGGACCCCGATATTTTCTAAAAAAATAAACCGATTGGCTGGCTGTCCACTTGTTGGCGGTATTGGAGGCTGTGTCGTTGGTAAGCGGTGGTTTGAGCGGGCGGTTTGCCGCAGGTCGGCGGCGACGCGCGGCTGCGTGGCGGAGGAGGTGGCGGCCGTGCTGCGAGCGCTGTGGTCGGGCCAGTACCGGTTCATCGCCGCCAGGGACCTCCGGGTAAGCCACTAATGTGAAACTGAACGCACTAGAAACTAGGCCACCACGCCTCTCGGATATAATCGACGCAAAAACTTATTTTTGAGCACCATACACAGATTTTTCGTGGACTGTGAATTGAGCTCAAGCGTCACGCTCGTAAAGAAAAGAAATCTTCTGGTGAACCCGGGAGCATGGCCATCTAGAGTTGATGTAGATTTAGAGTAGATGGCCATGCTTAGAAGACTTAATGAGACGACAATGCTTTGAAGATTTATTTCAGATTAGGCAGCGTCCTCCGGTTTCACCCACGTAGTTTCCAAAGTGAGCTATCAAATTTTGAACTTTATAAGTTTTCACTTCTATCGGCTGTTCCTATGACAGCCAATATTTTATTGTATGAACTATTCGAATAGAATTTGTTTAGTAATGGAGTGTACGTCGTATGTGCAGAACGAAGTGGGTAAGCACCAGCGCGCGTTCAAGGGCAGCGAGCAGCAGGACTCGCACGAGTTCCTCACCATCCTCATGGACTGGCTGCACCAGGACCTGCTGGTGCCCAGCCCCTCGCACCACAATAAGGTACCCAAGCTTTACGACTTATGGTTCATATTCCTTCACCAGTGTGTGCTCAGTCCCTCGCACCACAATAAGGTACCCAAGCTTTACGACTTATGGTTCATATTCCTTCACCAGTGTGTGCTCAGTCCCTCGCATCACAATAAGATACCCAAGCTTTACGACTTATGGTTCATATTCCTTCACCAGTGTGTGCTCAGTCCCTCGCATCACAATAAGATACCCAAGCTTTACGACTTATGGTATTTTGCTACGGAACCCTAAAAATGCAACAAATCATAATCTGACTTAGCTGCTTCCGTCGACAGGAGAGCTTGCCACCGCCAGAGAAGGCGTGGCACGAGTACACGAAGTCGAAGGAGAGCTTCATCCTGCGGCTGTTCTACGGCCAGATCCGGTCCACGGTGCAGTGCAAGGTGTGCGGCAAGCAGAGCGTCACCTACGAGCCCTTCTCCAACCTGTCGCTGGAGCTGCCTGCGCAGGCGCAGCGCTGCACGCTCGGAGTCAGTACCACTGTTGACAGGTTCCCCAATTCCCCAATCTGGACGACTCCACCTAAATTCGGGGGTTTCATTAAAAACCACGGGGGGAAATTTGAGGGGATACAAAATTCTTGGGGGGATTTACAGGGGGTAAAAGAAATTTCGGGCGAAATTGGGGATGTTTTCTTACCGAGTTTTGTAGTTTTTAGCGAATATCATCCCATTCCAGGGAACTTAGTATGAAATAGTTAAAAAATAGTTTCTATGTACCTGTAATGCTAATATGCTTGCTTATTACGGGAATTGGAAATAACTGAGACTCGTGTTTAGCAGCTGAATGAGACTGATTTAGTTGTTATTACAACGGTACGAGAATAACAAATACAAAAATCTGTATTGCTATTTGCACGTAACTTAAGATGATACATACATACCTCTTCGAGTTGCCCATCATACAAACTGGGCTCTTCCAGAGGCATGCAATATGTTTGGTTATACTTTAATTTGTTTTTAGTCTTAGTTTATAATTTAAAACTACCTACATTTTACATAAATACACGGGTAACTCACGTTTAATGTAGTTAGTCCAGTCCGACTCAAGTTTCGATCGCGTCCGGCGATCTTTTTCAAGGAGAGTGCGCGCGCGGGTTCGCCGCTCGTTTAGAACTGACTACATTAAACGTGAGTTACCCGTGTATTTATGTAAAATGTGTAATAACGACGTTAGTTTTCATACTAAAACTACCTACATCTTAGTACACATAAATAAATTACGCGTCAAGCTGTTGATCGAGTCCGCGATGGACTCCTAAATTGCTTAACCAATTTTAATCACATTTGCGCACCGTGTGTAGTTTGTTCCAACAAGAAAGATAGGACAGTTTTTATTTCGATTAAATCTATACTAATATTATAAAGCTGAAGAGTGTGTTTGTTTGTTTGAACGCTAGGATCTCGGGAAGTGCTGGTACGAATTGAAAGATTATTTTTTTATTGGATAGTCCATTTATCGAGGAATGCTATAGGCTATAGAAAATAACGCTACTATTAACAGAAGCGGAGCATGAATCAAGAATGTAACAAAATCGGGGAAAAATATTCCTTTTTGAGATTTTTCGTACGTTTCGTGCTTTGACATGACACATGACAGCTTGTGTCTAAGATTGCGTCATTGAATATCACAGATTACATACCTCTTGAATATAAAACCTTTGCTAATCTCTGAGTTTGTACGACCGATTTCCGACAGGTGGCGTAGCAGGTAGCTGAAGAGGTGTTTTGTTTGAAAGCGATAATCTCAGGAATGACTGAACCGATTTCTAAAATTTTTTCACTGTTGATTATGTGCGGGATCTCGATGAGTGCTATATATGTTCTAAGGGCGAAGCCGGGGCGGACGTCTAGTTCTTTATATGACAATATCCGATCGAAGGCGGAACTACCGCCCAACTAAAACTTCCTTTTAATTTTTAACTTTTTAAACCTTCTTTGATATTGCTCCCTCTTTTCTTTTCGCTTGTAATTATAGAGACGGCAATAACAAAGCCACAGTAGATTCAGTTAGGCGGTAGAATGACGGGTTGACGAGTTGACGGGTCGCCAGTAATACAGTAAGTTACATCTGAGAACGTTTGTTCGCTCAGGACTGTTTGAAGTTGTATCTGAACGGCGAGACGGTCCCGGGCTGGCACTGCCCCGGGTGCCGCACGGCGCGCGACGCGGTCAAGAAGCTGGACATCTCGCGCCTGCCGCCCGTGCTGGTGGTGCACTTCAAGCGGTTCTACCTGCACCCCGAGGACTACGTGTGCAACACCTACCGGTGAGTGGAGCGTGGCTTGGTGGACCATAGCGTGGTTTAGTGTACCATAGCATGGATTAGTGTGCCATAGCGTGGTTTAGTGTGCCATAGCGTGGTTTAGTGTGCCATAGAGTGGCTTAGTGTGCCATAACGTGGTTTAGTGTGCCATAGCGTGGCTTAGTGTGCCATAGCGTGGCTTAGTGGGACACTGCTGTGGCTGCCGCACACTGCTATTATATTATTGTAAATGTTTACTGATATGTCATCATCATCAGCCAATCTTAGACCACTGCTGGAGATAGGCTTCTCCCATGGCTCGCCACTCAGCCCTATCCTCGGCTATACGTCTCCATCTACTGCCTGCTGTCTTGCGTATACCTTCACTCCGTCTAGTCTCAGGGTGTCCTCCGCTACGATTGCCGATTCGCGGTCTCCACTCAAGAACACGTCTACTCCAACGGTTATCAGTTCTGCGACAGATATGACCGGCCCATATGAGCTATATCGGTTACCTTGGTTCTCTGACGGATCAATTCGTTCCGAATACGATCCCGCAGAGAAACTCCAAGCATAACTCTCTCCATAGCTTGCTGCGCGACTTTAAATTTGTGGACCGGTTTAACTGTCAGTGTCCAAGTTTCGGCACCGTAGGTCATGACACTCATGACAGGTAGGACACGCTGATTAAAGATTTTGGTCTTTAGACATTGTGATATAGACGACGAGAAGACACGACGTATGCACAATGTATATATGTCGCAGCCGGATCGTATAATCCGCTGTATTACATTACGGCTAGCCGTTTTGAAAACCAGTGCCGTTTTGTAAAGCGGCGGTTTGACGATTAGCCAGATTGAAAACGGCTGATTAAAAAACAGCCGGAATGTTTTCGACGCCATACGTCATTCAAAACGGCTAGCCGTAATGTAATAAAGCGAAAGATTAGCCGCCGCTTTGACAATTTTTAGTTCCGATTCTGGCGCTGGCGATCTCATGGCGCTGTCTGACATAACAACAACATGGCGTTGAAAACAGTACGTGTGTTGCTAAATTGCTAAGGTGACTGTGGATTCTGGTGCTCGGCCGAATCCTACACAATATTATTGGGGTGGTTTACCGTTTACCACCGTCCCCTTGCTAAGACTAAATCGGACCGGGTAGGTTAGGAAGGGCCCAAATCCGACTCGGATCACCCCGACTCCACCTAGTCTTGTCGCTACTACCCCTAGAGTGTATATAAAAAATGCGGGAGCCAGAAGCTCAAGGGAGGTTCTGAGTGGAGCGAGCCAAGCGAGGCCGAGCGCAACGAAGGCGGGAGGTGGCGAGCGAAGCGATCGGCGATCTCCGTAGTGGAGCGTAGGCCGAGTATGGAGAAGCGACACTCAGGGCTGACCGCAGAGCTTCTGGCGGGAGCCCACCCGGAGTCAAAACTCAATGATGACCCTTGTCTAAGTGCACCATATTTCTTAGGTGTACCATCACCAATAGCAAGTTAGGGACTTTCAAGTTTTATCTGAGAGGTAAGACGTTTAAAAAAAAGTGTAAGAAATATGGCAAGAGATATTCTGTCAGCTTTTTATGATTAATACAATTAATTTTCGTTGGTTATTTTGTAAGTATGGTCACCCTACAATTTAAGCAGTAGTACAATGCGGCTAAACTTTGGCCGCTGTATTGAAGAACGTATCGCAATGACAATGCGGCTAATCGTTGAACCGCCGCATTACAAAACGGCCCTGTTTTTCAAAACAGCTAGCCCTAACGTAATACAGCGGATTATACGATCCGGCTGCGACATATACACTGATATGTATATTTTATAATAGCCAAAAGACAAAAAAATGACGAAGATATAGTGTTTAGAAGTTTCGAGTGATAAATACGATTTGTATGAAGACGTTACGTCACGACCCCTTTCTCCGGAAGTTTGATGATATAAATTCTATATCTTTGTGGATTTCGAATAATTTATTTAAAACAAAAAACATGTTCTATATTTTTACAAAAGCTACCTGATGAATTAGAATGATATATTTCTGAGCCAGTCTTCTTTTGGATTCCAGAAAGAAGCAGACCTACATCGACTTCCCCCTAGAAGAGCTGGAGATGCGACAGTTCGCTTTACAAGGCGGCGGCGCCGCTCAGTACAAGCTGTACGCCGTGTCCAACCACTACGGGTCCATGGAGGGCGGCCACTACACCGCCTACTGCAAGTCCAGCGTGTACGGCAAGTCAGTGTCACTCTGTCACTCGCTCCACAGCTCACGTTACAAGGAGTTGTCACTCTGTCACTCGCTCCACAGCTCGCGTTATAAGGAGGTGTCACTCTGTCACTCGCGTTACAAGGAGGTGTCACTCTGTCACTCGCTCCACAGCTCGAGTTACAAGGAGGTGTCACTCTCACTCGCTCCACAGCTCGCGTTACAAGGAGGTGTCACTCTGTCACTCGCTCCACAGCTCGCGTTACAAGGAGGTGTCACTCCTACTATAATCATTAGTAGTACATGGATAACCAAACTTTGCTCGGTTTCATCACCTGGAAACGAAACGATACACAACATATAAAACGATATTTTCTAAATATGAAACTTAGCTCGATCGATTTAAAGCCCCTGAAACCTGCAAACAAAATTTCACGGAAATCGTTGAAGCCATTTCCGAGATTCAGATAATAGTCTTGAACATCGCGATATAGACGAATTAAAAGAGAATTAAATACGTGATTTCGGTGTGTCGGTGTCAGGATTGAGCAGGCACAAACATCACATTTCAGGGGTACGAGATTGATCGCAGTATTACGTGGGAACATCAAATCGACAAGTTGTGTGCTAAAGTAAGCAGTGCGGGCTTCGCGGTAAGATGGGTATCCCGAGTGATATCTGCGGAAGTGTCACGTGCGTGTTACTTTGCCACGGTGCATTTTCGGTGACAGTACGGCGCTGAGCTACACGCGCGCGCTGCTTACTGGGAGCTTCCGTTCCGCGCCCAGAAACGAGTCGACGTGCCGTCATCAACGTATTGCAATGCACATGCACGTCAGACCATATTTCTAAACGCTTGGCATATTCCAGCGATCTTGATCTAACAAGTGTGTATGTGATAAGTCAAAAATAACCTACACTCGTACAACACGCGAGGAGAGAGACATTCTTGCAACATACGCATTGCTGATAGCTACTTGGTATACACGATCCCTCACTAAGTCAGGAAAGCTGACTCTAATTGGATTTTTTACAGAAAACTGTCCGGCCGTTTATATAAGCACTTCACATAGCGCAACGTTTCAATTCGAAATTTCTTTCGTTTACGAACTAAAGAATAAGTTATTATTTAATAAGTTTCGGACAGATGACGCCTCAAATTCCCGAGCGGAACGGACCTCTAGTTATTTCATTATTATAAAGTAGGATCACTGCATTGGTTAAAAACGTTTCTTGGTACATGTTCGTATACATATCGTAATGTTAACGATTTTAACGCCTCATAAGTCTCACGATACAGCGTGTCTGGATACTTTTCCCATAAAATTAGCTTTAGAACAGTTTTAAGCATAATCTTTATTTGCGTTCATGGGTACATTCAAGTGTTTTTTTAGTACAACGATAATTATTCGTTATTTCGTTTCCAGATGGTTCAAATTCGACGACCACGTCGTGTCGGAGATATCCCCGAGCGAGGTGAAGTCGAGCGCCGCCTACATCCTGTTCTACACGTCGGCGGCGACGCCGCGGCTGGCGTGAGCCCCGCCGCCCGCGCCCCGCCCCGGGACCCCTCGCGTCTGACATCCGCTTGTGCTGTGAGGTTCTCTCCGAGTGACACTGAGTGCGAGACAGTTTGAAGCGTCATCTGGGACGTATGTTTTGTTGTCTCAATATAAAAGACCAGTGCTTAAACGTTTCACGCTGAACATTAATGTGACAAACAGTGCGTAATAGAGTAATTTTTTTAATTTACGAAGGGGACTCAACACTGACATGCTGTGAGGTTTCTCCGAGTGTTACTGAGTGCGAGAAAGCTTGAAGCTTCGTCTGGGACGTATGTTTTATTGTCTTAATATAAAAGAGCAGTGCTTAAACGTTTCATGCTGAACAGTAATGTCACAAACAGTGCTCTGAACTAAACAGTGCGTAATAGCGTCTTTGTTGTTCTTCTAATAGCGTCTTCTTTGTGTGAAACATCGGCTTGTGTTACTACACAAGTGGGTGTTTGAGTTAGCACACATAGCTGTGAAGTTCTCCCCGAGTGATACTGAGTACGAGGCAAGTTGAAGCTTCATGTGGGACGTATGTGTTGTTGTGGCTCAATATGAAAGATCAGTGCTTAAACGTTTCATGTTAAACAGTGAGGCGTAATAGCGTGTTTGTATTTGAAACACATTTTTTACTCAATTTCACCCATTTTCTCGCAAAATTAACACATTTTATTGCGAAAAAAATGATGTGAGATTTGTTGAGACCACCCCTTTCCTCTACGTGAGATTTGATTCAACCCCTCCCCCCTGAACATCTCACGTAATCAATAGACGCCCCCCTAAATCCTAGGCCGCGTCATTACTTATGATCTAGTAATACGTGGTCATATCGTTTCTTTGCATAGCAAACAGTTGGTTGGTGGATATTTCACACACAACACCATCTGACTTCAAACTAAGAAAAGCTTGTACTATGGCAGCTAAATCATAGTTATTATACATAGAAACGCCCAAATACAGAACAAATATTTGTATTACACAAATATTTGCACTGGTTGGGAATCGAACACTCCGCTATGCAGGCAGACTTACTACCATGAGGCCAGTCTGGTATGTGGTCTAAGATTCCAAGAAACTAATTAATCTGTGTTACACTTTTGCTGTGACCTATACATACAATGTAAAAGCACTTCGTCTGCACAAAAACCAATCTTATCGTTAAGATCTATCACTTATTCCTTCTAAGGAAAATATATTTTTAATTTTTTAGAGAGAGTTGGAGGCGTCAGCATTTGCTGGTTTTCCTAAGGCACATTACACTAATGTTCAGCATGAAATGTTATAGCGAAAGCTATATTTGGGTGGTCAAAAATTCGTAGAAAGTGCAGAACTGTGGAACGTATAACATACTCAGTATATTTTTTTTTTCATAGTGTGCGGCGTAACCAGAAACACACAAATTTGACATTCAGTGCGTTAGTTTAGAGACGTTGGACGCAGCGATTAAACTTAATTATCTGTTGTGATTATTAATATAGTGAACTTATTGAAACTGTGTAGAGATTTGTATTGCATGAAGACACCGATATAGTAAAAGACATTTTATTTGTGACAAAAAAGTATCTTTGCTTAAAGAATGATGTTAACCAACATTGATTTCATTTTTATTTGTTTTAATAAATGATATAGTTACAGTTACTTGCCAATAAATGTAATCAACAATGGCCGCCTGGCCAATTACTCTTATTTTTCAACGTAACAAGTTACGATTGTTCAACACTAAGCATTGCTACACTATTCAAACATACTTGTATTTCAATATGCTTTTTCTTACTTTGTTTTCGTTTTCCAATATCATTTGTATAACATTTTTAAATTAATTTGATAACATTATTGTTTCAAATTGATGATTTCAAAATTTTATACAAAACTATCATTTTGTTTAAAGTAAACTATGATCCTGGGCAGTACAGACACTTCTTGTATGTCGTTTTAGACACTCACAGGCACAATAGGCAATGTGACTAAAAATACTGATTAGTTGGCTTTTTGTAAGTAAAGATTCTATCCCATATACTCCAATCATTTGCAACACTTCAGAGTTTGGAACTTGGTCCTGTCATTTGTGTGTAGTGTGTGAATTGTCAAAAAATATATATATCCGGCGGTTAGATTATAAAAAAGTATTGTACACATATTTTTTCTTATGTTTTCAAAACAAAAAAATGACAAAGATATAGAAGTTTCGAGTTACACGTTAAGTCTGTAAATGGTTTTTATGTAGACGTGATCACTCCGGAAGGTTCATGATCTATATCGTTGTTGATTTTTAGTAATTTGAAAAAATGAAATATACGTCTCCCATATTTTTCCATAATGTGCCTGACGGACTGAGGCTTAGAACTCATGGAGCGGTTTCCACGCGCGGGATCGAACGCGACGAGCGACGGTTTTTCTTCAAAACTCACAAGACCGCTGATTTTCGCGGTTTCGCGGTCCGTGGGTGAGATTTTCGCCCGCGAACGTGGCGGGTGACGGGCGGGCGGCAACCGCGTGGCAGCCGTGCGCGTAAACCGCCTCGTGAGTTTTGATTTCAATTTTTACATATAAATCTGCATTCTACAGAAGCTGCGGGCGCGGTTGAAAACCGATCCATGAGTTCTTAGCCTTATTAGGATGGTATATTTGTAAGCCAGTCTAGTAAGTCAGTCTAGATGGTATATTTGTAAGAGTTCTAGCCTTATTAGGATGGTATATTTGTAAGTCTCGGTTAATATCTGTAGTTCTGATGTCACGGTTGTTTACATGAAGTGAGTTTAGTTTTCACCGCCTTTGTTTTTTTTGCCACGTGGGTACTTTTATTATTTTGTCTAATGCTAACTATCGAGGCATCTTCCGTCAAATTTGCTTTATAATGAACGATCGCCAACAAGACGAAATACAGAAAATAATTAATTGTGCCTGTGAGTTTAGTTATGTCTATCGCGAGCAGCGGTTTCACCCGCATAGTTCCCGATCCAGTTATTTTCCCGGGATAAAAAATAGCCTTTGTGTTATTCCAGACTATTATCTATCTATCTACAAAGTTTCCTTCAAACCCCTTCAGTAGTTTTTGCTTGAAAGAGTAACAAATATACATTTTACGAACTTTCACGTTTGTAATATTTGTAGGAGGATGTTGGCTAGATGAAAAAAGTTTAGTCTCTCGGAAGTATGGAATATAAGTAAATAAAATATTGTTGTACTTTCATCACATACTGATCAAACTTATCCACAATCCCCCACTCCGCAGACTCCCTACCAACAAGCAGGTTTACTACGAAGTCCGATAAACGATATATCGGCCGAAGTTATGGACGTTTCATACCACGAAACACAATCGGTCGGTTGATGACACAAAAACTGTCAAATCAGCCGAAACGAAACGCCCGATCAGATCAACCGACCGATTGTGTTTCATGGTATAAAACGTCCATAACTTCGGCCGATATATCGTTTATCGGACTTCGTAGTAGACCTGCTGGTGTATGGACCGATCGTGACAGCTACAAAAAAATGTTTATTATGTTACATACATGTAAACAAAATGTATTTGTCTGTTTGTAATTCCTAATTATCAGTTTTTCACTTAACGCTTATGAAAGCATATCCCAATCATGAACGTATAAAAAAATCGGACGTAGTCTCGCTAAAACAAAATCTGTGTCACTAGAGTCGGCCACATTTGCACGTGTGCGTTGTCAGGTTGTCGCTGATATGCTGACACGCACACATATACACAAGTTTGCGCGTATAATGACCAATGATGTGTGCGTGTCAGCCTGTATGTGACAGCACACACGTGCATATTATGTGGCCGACTCTATGGACACAGTTTTATTTTAGCGAGACTACGTCCGACATTTTTTATACATCCATGATTCTAATATATAAAAATCCAGTGTGTGTGATCAGTGAAGTCTTTACGAAGTAGACCGATATTCATAAAAGTTGACATGTATGTGTAGGTAATTTGCTCCAACTTGAGAGATACTTCCGTTAATGAACTTTCGCCAATATCCGAGCGAGGTCGGAACGGGCCGCTTGTACAATGTATAACAAACACACAAAAGTTAGAGCATTAACAATTTAACATAACGCTTAGGACACGATTAAATATAGGGGAGCAACTGTTAGTTATGACATAATCATTGTGAAAACTAATGTGGTAAGGTCTGAAAAAACACATGTGAAAAGGTCTGAAAAAACCTCGGCGGTTGAAAGTAAAGTCCTTGCATTATCTTTCTATGTTTTTTTTTTCTATAGCATAATGAAGTACTCGCCGTCGAATGCGGGTAAACTTTGTTTCCGTCGACCGCCGAGTTTCAACCGCTTTCGACGGTTTAATCTAGCTTACCGCCGATTGCAGTGACTAAACACACACACACTATCACACGTGACTAAACTAATTAAAAATATATTTCATGTATTTCCTGTTTGGGTGATGCCTGGGGATTGTGCAAGGACAGAATTAGGCAAACTTAGATAATACAGGTAAACTGTGGTCTTGTTGCCCTTAATTTATGATTGATTTTAGTATATTGACGCTCACAATTCATGAAACTGAGTTTAGAAGATTTAGAAGAGTTTTAGAAGTATTAATCTCATGCACGAACTTTTTATAATACGATGTAAGAAAATAATCTTAAAAACTAGTCCAGTCAGTGCTCCCATGAACATATTCATAACTGTGCACTTGTAAACTTGGAAAGAAATTCGCAGAGATTCTCAGGGCAACAGCAAAATATATGTTTTTGTAGAGCTGTGTAATTTATTGTAACCCGGTGTGAATGTTGTAATAATTGTATTGAATGAAAGACTGAAAATTATTTCGACTGTCGAATATAGTTGAGAGGAAGGCCCGGTATGTGGATAGATTCGGTTATATTAATGTAATATTACAATACGTTTATGTAGATAATTTTGAAGAGTTTCAGTGCCTGGCAACTCATATGGCATGTCGTAAAAATCGTTTAAGATTAAACATCTATGAATCACATTTTTATCAAAAATACAAAATAGTTTACAATTATGCCACAGGTGGCGTTATTATTCATTCAGTCGAAGGTAATATTTTTCACTCAACTGTCATCCTTTAAATGCCTTATTCCAGTGGTCAAAAAGTGAAAATGAACTAATGAAATTAAATGAGTTTTAATAAGTTACCAAATTAGTAAATCGCGGGTTATAAAACATATTCACGTTTACGAAACTCTCATGAAACGGACATTGGCAGAATCACGATTAAATCGTACAGCCCCGAAAACCAAGAACTGAACTTTTATAATTAGATATATGAGTCTAATAATAATAATTTACAAAATTAAATGACGTAGGTACTCAATTATAAAAATATATCCCAATTATCCTCTAATCTAGAATTTGGATAGTATTCTTCTGAGAGCTGATCAGAGATGTAAAATTTTATCGGTTTTAATTTGACATGTGATTTATGATAGCCACATTTAAGGTAACCGTGTGAGATCCCCAAGATTTTAATTACCTATTATGTTTTTAAATTTGATTTTGTTTCTCGATTTCGTGTTTGATCCCATAGTTATAATTATTTATTTACAATGATGAAACATCCCTTTCGACTTAATACAGGAGTTCTGCGTACCCCTGTTTCTGTGTGCCATATCTTTTGTTGGGTGCTGCGTCTGCAACAAGCAGTTTAATGTTTTGTTTAGTTTATATCATATATTGTATTCGACCAATGCCCTGATTTACAACGCAATCGAATCATCTCGACACGGAATCAAACCTCTCGTCTTTGTCTTCCGTTTAGAATGACAGAGACTAAGATTATTCTGTGCCGGAATCGTTCCGACTGTGTTGTAAATCAGCACCCAGGATCGTCCATCGAACCAATGCGGTACCTACATTTTGGTTCTTATAAATCACTTGTATCTCAGTATGAAATCATATGTCTTGTTATTGTATTAGTGGTTGCTTGTTTTAATTATGATTGAAAGCAGTCTATTCACCGTTGTCTGGCATTAAAAGATAAATAAAAATGGTGGTTTAAATATAACTTGTGTGCATATGTATATTGAATATCAATATGGGCGATCCGCAACGCCATTTTTGTTTGAAATTGTATGTGGCTAGATAAGGGTGAATGGAGTATACACAGTATGTTTTGTTAACCGTAAATTATTTGTGTACCTTTATAATTATATACTTAAAATGATAGTTTGGTTGAGAGGGCAAGTTTTTTGTTATCTGTTGTATGAAGAAGTGTACATAATACATAATACACAAATATGTTTTGGTGTAAAACTAAATATAAGACAAAACTTTATTAAATTCTTTGTTAATAATGCTTGTGTCATTTAATTTTATAGTATTAGAATGTTCCCTATCTGCACCAATTCCGATGCGGAATTGTGTATATAATAAAATCTCTACAACTGCTATCTTGATCTATCAAGTGGCTGTGGATGTAAAAAATAATCTAGAATCTTACAACACGCGAGGAGAAGGACATTCTCGCAACATATGCAACGCCGACAAGCTGGATGTTATACCACACTCTCTCACGAGGTCACAGAAGTTAACTCACATTATGGGACTGGAAGTTTATAACACTCTTCCCAAAATAGTTATATCGGCCCCAAGTTTCGGCAGCTTCAAAAACAGATTAAAGTGCTGGCTTATCAAACTTTTTATAGTTACAGCGAATTTTTAGAGAATAATGGCAAAGTGCCCATAAAGATGTAAATAAATAAACTTGACATAGGTTAGTACAATTGCAATAAAGACATTATACTCGTATAATGAATGACAATTTTCTGTACAATAATTATTGTAATACAGTAAAGTAATCGTTTCAAACTTTGTAAATGTATACAATTTGTATGCTCTTTCTTTTGTTTTTATTTTTTATTAATTGACGTGTAAATTGTACATTTATGAATAAAGTACTTTGACTCCAAAAACAGTTTGGTTTAGTACATTATGATAAGTGCGGTAAGTTGAAAATTACAGCCGAGGCGATATTGCTAGCCCTCGCCTACGGCTCGCACTACAAGAAAGCAGAGGCTGTCATTATCAAAGCGCACGTATGTCATACGACGTTTTATAACACATTTGCGTGGTAATAAATTAAACTCTGACGACATTTTCAAATAACAACAATACAGCGAAAAGGAAAAGCGATCGGAATAATTTTTACTTGTTTACTAATAAGCGGTGCGCGCCCATCAGCGCTTTTTTTAAAGCAATGGCACAACGCCTGCCTGTATTACAAATAAAGTAAAATAATATTTTTGTGATTTGTTACTGATATATTGGTGTAATTTATGGTCAAAATTAATTAAATGTTTATTATATTTTATCTCCCAAAGCTAATTTTACGCATAAAATATTGACCATTTTTCGGACATAAAACTCTTAGCACACCCCGGACACTCCATACTCCATACAACCGCCGCTGTGGAGTTGCCTACTCTTCACACAACTACGCAGATGTCGTTCGTACACACGCGTGAATGTGTGCGTTAGCGCTAGGGCTACTGAATTGTTTTATTGAATAGTTGTGCCCCTTGAGTTCACCTGGTGACGTAGTCTATAAACTTGCTATAATGTTGATTTACATAAATAGAATGGAGCCAAATTATACTATTCTAATTAGAAGGGTGTTTGCACAGTTTCTAAATTGTTTTAGAAATCTGTGGGTGTTTGTATTGCCGTGTAAAATGAAACGAATCCGATGATAGATTAGATCAGGTACCTAGATATCTATTTCTGTTAGTAGGTACACATTCGCATTTTATTTTACACTTACCCATGAAGGAAACTTTATTCTGTCACTACAATTATTCCTCCAGGCATTATCAATCGGTGCTTGGGCACATAAGTTACTGGCTGTGTGAGTTACAAACTTTGAGTTAAAAACGACTTCGTTATTACAAATAAATAAATATTGGTAGACAATTCACACACAACACCATCTGACCCCAAACTAAGCAAAGCTTGTAATATTATAAAGCAACGTTATTGAAAAGTTTCTAATCTTACGTTATTTTATCATTCGGAAATTAAATAAAGCTTTGAATCTGGTACCGTTTAGTTGACGGACAGCCGTAAACAGCACAACAACCCACCATGATGATATTTCGTTAGGAGTTAGATGTTCGATACCAGCCCTGTTGAGTGCTCCTAGCGTACCGTAAAACGGGGTGAATAGAAACGATTTCCAACTTTGAATTAAAATTCGAGTATGTTTTTATTACATTTGGCAAGTATTAATGACTGTATCGTGTGAGTTAAACTGTAATTTACGGTTTGTAATTAAATATAAATTGATATTACTTTTAATTTGTTCAATAAATGACGAAATGTAGCCGTTTTCTATTTACCCGCAATGTGGGGTGAATAGAATCGAGAAAGGGACATTCGAAAAAAACGCTAGGGCTGTCAAATTTATTTTAGATAATAACCTGCATTGAGTGTCAAATAATCTGTAGAAAATAGTAAAAAAATATGTGTTTGCTTAAAACAGTACGGCAGAAATGTAAACTAAAATAAAAAATAATGTTATAAACCATTTGATAATCGTATTCATGAAAAATAAATACAATTCCCTATTTATAAATTGAATAAAGTAAACACAGCGATACAAATGATAGGACAGACACGGCTGAAAGACTTAGTATACATGGCCAAGAATAAATAAAAAAAGACAGTGATATCAGCAGGTAGACAAAAGCACCTGACTAACTTTCTCGCTCTTGCACACTTGGCGATGCCGAGTTCACCCGAAGATTTCTTTCATTTACGATCGTGACGCTAAGCTCAATTCACAGTCTACAAAAATATGTGTTAGGTACATCAAAAGAAGCTGTCACTTAAAAAATCAATAAATATTTACCATTGGACGTTTTTTTTTCAAAACAAAACAGTCTTGAAAAAACTATACCTACGTAACCTTTAGTGATGATGGTGATGATGATGAGTTGTAAACTTTAGTAGCAACCCTAGCGATTAAAATTCCATTCACCCCAAGCGCGTTCCTATTTACCCCCCCACGCTTCTCTATTTAGCCTTTCGGCGCTTCTATTCACCCCATACGTCAATTCTATTAACCCCTCAGGTAACTTCTTTTCACCCCACATGAAATGGAAATTCAGGTAGTTTTATTTTCAGGCATGTTTAAAGCATAATTAAGCTTAATTTAACCTACTCGTGTGTTTTTATGACAAATGAATAAGTAACACTTCCAATAAAGTCAAATTCATAGCAAAGTTTGGCTTGAATACGCAGCAGAACGAAACGTTTCAGACAGTTTAAAATCGCAACCGTTGACTACTCACTTTGGTTTATAATTTTTCGCATTTAGAGATAACTTCTATACGAGAACGGAGCTGTCATAATAGAATGGATGTTGCTCTTTCTAAAAAAATCAAAATCTGCTATTTTTATATAGTAGAATAAAAACTACAACGCAGCGCACAAAATCAGTATTTTTTTTCTATTGCCCCCTCGATTTCTATTCACCCCGTTTTACGGTATCCGAATCGGCCTGAGGGGTGAGGAAGCTTGAAATTGGCGGGGGGTGGGGAGTGTCCGTTCTATCTATATTATTTTTTGCTTCTAATATTTTAAATATTATGTATATTCATATGTGTATATGTATTATGTAAATTTCAGATGGTGTTGTGTGTGAATTGTCTACCAATATTTATTTATTTATAAATAATAATAAAATAACGAAGTCATTTTTAACTCAAAGTTCGTAACTTACACAGCCAGTAACTTATGTGCCCAAGCACGGATTGATAATGCCTGGAGGAATAATTATAGTGACAGAATAAAGTTTCCTTCATGGGTAAGTGTAAAATAAAATGCGAATGTGTACCTACTAACAGAAATAGATATCTAAGTACCTGATCTAATTTATCATCGGTTTCGTTTCATTTTACGCGGCAATACAAACACCCACAGATTTCTGAAACAATTTTGAAATCTGTGCAAACACCCTTTTAATTAGAACAGTATAATTTGGTTCCATTCTATTTATGTAACTCAACATTATAGCAAGTTTATAGAATACGTTACGTCACCAGGTGAACTCAAGGGGCACAACTATTCAATAAAACAATTCAGTAGCCCTAGCTCTAACGCACACATTCACGCGTGTGTACGAACGACATCTGCGTAGTTGTGTGAAGAGTAGGTAGCTCCACAGCGGCGTTTGTATGGAATTTTAGTGGAGTGTCCGGGGTGTGCCGCGGTGGTGAGGACGGACCTCTCGCTGCCGATCATCTTCGCCCGGAGAGGTGGCATGAAAGTCTCGTTGACGGCAGTCCGAAAAGTGACCCCGCGACCCTGACCCCTGCTGGCCATGTAGGAGAAGTCTGTGGGGTTTTTAATCGGCATCACCATGGTGTCGAGCTCGACATACGCCACCATGTCCCTGCATGGTGGGCATTCGTACCTAAATGTATTTCCCGCACATAAAGTGGATGGGTCATGTCACCACGACCGCGCCTGGTTTGGAATTATCATAGTATGAAATAAAACATAGGTTTTTATATTTCAGTCTTATATTATCTGCCACTTATAATTTCCAGCTTTTGGTTTCACCTCTATGGTTTCCACCTTAACACTCACATTTAACTACTCAAATTATTATTACACCTATGTGCACATCTCTTGTACAAAACTCACTCATGTTGTATGCAAATAAATATAGTTGAGTATGCATAATGATGGATATAATTGGTTTATTCTGTAAAATATTTCAACTTGCAGGAATGGGCAATGTGTGTTGAAGGGTAATGTTTCCAGAGAAGTTATAGGATTGAGATAAATCATCTTATGTACTTGTATATCTCTAGATAACCGACATTGTTGAAGATGAGGTAGTTTATACAGATTATTATTTTATTATTAAGTATTTAACTACTATTTTATTACAATATTAAAAAAAAGAGTGTACTTATGTAGAACACAAGAAGTTTGGTTCTTGAGCCCAAAGGATGTTGTCGGCGCTGCGACGTCACAATAAACGTTTGCCCAAATATGTCCTCTTGGGCTGCAATGAGTTTTTTAAGTATTACTTAGTGCTATGATCCACCAACATTTCGGCTAGATTAATATGTAACACCTTTTTTCAGAGTTTTCCAGATAACAACAGATGTGGTTGTTCAATGTTTGTAACTGTCCTGGTACACATCATTCATGAACATACTCATTTCAATCTCAAAATTATCGTCACCATCGATTTCTTCAAATTCTTCCGTTTCTTCTGGCATTTGGTCTGCAAATAAATATGATAATTAAGTCAATTAGCAATTACACTAATAAAGTTCCAAGCAGCTCACTTTGTGATCCCACAACTAGGATTTGGGGTTTTCTATGTGGGATGCTAAGCTGAATCCACTTCACTAACCGTGTTAAAGGTTGTTGATTGATTGTTCTCAAGTTATATTTTTATGGCAATATCTCCACAGAATGACATTCTTTACAAATACTCTTGAAATTTTTAAATCCAACATAGCTTGACTAGTTTAGTGCTACCCTTAACTTTTTAGGTTTCTTTTAAAAGGCTTATTGGATCCCAAAATTTTAAAAAATAAGAAGAAAATAGTAAGAAAAAGAAAAGTGTAATTAACACTGCAACAGAATTCTACCAGCAACCTTATGAAGGCATATCACACATGACTAAATTAAGTTGACTGAATACAATAATAAGCCTTTAAGCATGGGGGTTATACTTAGGTTATTTTAGATGACATGGGGGTGGGGTATAGATGGTGATTACGTCAGCAATAGTTATTTATATTTTTATTTTTTTACAACCCACTTATTGTTTCTACTTGAAAATTAAACTCATTACAAGGCGGAGGGTGGGTCAATGCTTGTAATAAATCTGCTTATGTAATACTTGATGCTACTCACCATATAAATTATGTGTTGGAACCGTCAAGTTCAACTCTACTTCATTGTTGAATATATTGTCGAAACATAACACATTTGATGAAGCTGCCTCCTCCATTGGTTCTTCGAATGTCAAGGATTCTGATGGTTTTGACGGTTTATTTTCCTCTTGTTCTTTTCCATCAGAATTATTTTGCTTACCTAGAAATACACACTTGTCATTATTTACAAACAAAAAATGCTTTCAATGTTTCATTCTTATACAATAACAAATAACACTAGAATAGGGATGTTAAAAAAAATCGGAATTGCTTTGATTTTGAAGGTTAACCCTTGTTTAACATTAAAAAAATATTTAATTTTTAAATATTAGTATTTTCCATGAGTAAATAAAGTAATATTGATTTTTCCCGCTAAAACACTAACTACTGACATGATATCACTAACCGCAAAATGTTTTTTTTTATAATCTTTATTTATGCGCTTTTTCGCGTTGCGAAAATGTCGCGCTACCGCAAAATGTTGGTCACGATTCATGACTGCATGTCCTTTTTATTTCTTATTTTGACTTGAATAGAAACAAATAAAATCGTCATTGCCAAGATTGCAAACTATAATAAAAATGCAGAAAAGGAAACAGTCTAGTTAGTCTTCGACAGCTTATTTTGTAGATAGTGGAATAATGAGCCATATTGCTGTTTGCAGTCACGTGACAACAGATTGAATATAAAGCATTTAAAATATTTATAATAAATTTACTACGTAACATTAAATTATAAAAATGCGATATATTCTATTAATACAAACTATCATAAAATTAATAATAAACATTAATCTGTGATTAGTGTTAACATCCCGATTTAGGCATATCAGTCTCTGCTGCTAACCAATCAATAAGTAGTAGTAATAAATAGAATCCTAAACACAGTCCCATTTTTCTCATAGCCTATTTGGAATGGTCTGCCATTGCCTTCTTGTGTGGATTATACAGATCATTAATAAGAAAGGTACTCCACACACAAAGGATTATGACAAATAACTTTCTTTTATACTTGTAGTGATATAGTTGTGCAATCAGCCTGGGAAGTACCATACCTTTGCCAGTAACTCTACCACCAAGCAGTAATGTACAATCATTACTGTGTTCCAGTTTGAAAGGCAATACAAAAGGCAGATCATAATGTGTTATAATGATCATACATAAGGTGGGATTACTGTAGTTTTTATGCCTGCTCAAGATGCAGCAGATATAGCCTATAATTTAACAAATTTCTTGAAAAAGTAGCAAGTTTATTCCATTCTATCTCTCATAATTTTTCCTACATTGTAGATGTAGATGTAATTATTGTTTTCTATTATTTATAAGTTTGAGAGACAGATAACTAAGATGTGAGTGTAGTGTCAAAGGAAATAAACGGAGCTTTCCTGTATAAAAGATCCTTTCCCATAACAGCTCTGTGCCACACTGTTATGTGTGCACATGAAGCTTTCAAATTGATGCCTGCAAATCGGAGACGAATGCATTGAACTGCACTGCATTTATCTCCTGGAGATATAAGACGAATTGTGTCTTAGCCTTGTAATTTCTCTGGAACTCTGGTGTAGGAAATGTTAAGATTTTTCAATTTAACATAGGTACATGGTTTTTGATACCCCGTGTAACCCCCACATTAAAAATGTTAATGTTAGACCCCCCCAAAAATAAAGAGTGATCAAGTGTTTTGTTTTCTTAGGCATTGGTAGTTTCGTATTAAGAAATAGGAATAGTGTACTACTTACCCTTATTCAGAACCTCCTTAAGTAAGCAATGCAAGTCCATCTCCTCTCTCTGAAATAAACAACGATCCCACTAATATAATATATATAATGTTTGTTGGTCAATCACTCCGCAACGCCTCAATGGACCTGATTGAAATTTGGAACAGAGAATAGTCTGGAAGAACACATAGGCGACTTTTTGTCCCGGGACTCCCGGGGGCATAACATAAATATAGATGTTAGTATCGTTATTGTTTAATGGCTTTTTTTTTTATGAATGGCTCTTTGTGGATTAGCCTCACAATTCCGCCAAAGACACGTAAATGATAGGCCGTCAAAACAAAAAGATAGGGGCCAGTAATATGAGTATTGTACTGAGAGGATTTGTCACGTATTTTATGTTTTACTAGGTCGCAAAAAGTTAAAGCTACATTACAGACATATACACAAAAAATCTATTAATAATATAATGAACACATATTTAACTTAAAATATTCACACGTACTAATTTTACAATTTTATCTTATTTCTTTTAACATAATTACATAAAATATAAACAAAGGGGGTGTAAACAAGAGACAGCAGGCATTTAACGGAGGTGGGACGAGGAATATCAGGAGGGATTGGAAATATGTTAACAAACGGAGGTTTATATTAGATATTCGCTAACCTGAAGTGCATGACGTTCTTCTCTAGCAGTTTTCAGAGCTAGGACGAGAAACTTTTCTTCGCGAAGTAATTGCTTTTCGATAGCTAACCGTTGTGCAATCGAAAGATTCGGTGTGTTGGCCATTGTATATATATATTAGTTCCTATTTTCGATTCGCATCTAAATACCAAACGCAGCCACTAAGTAGAGAGATTCCATTCCAAAATGTATCAGAATCAACATCAACAACCAACTCTGCCACAGACTAAGTAGTGTGAACTCTGCCAACTCAGTCAACAGGTCAACCAAAGAGAATATAACCTAGGTACATAGGTACTAAATCACTACTAGTGCAGATTTGCAGTTTGCACACAGCATACAGCAACAACAGTACAGTGTATCTCTAGTAGCGATTAGACGACACGATTCATCGGGCCGATGAATTGGCTCGATAAATTGGGCGTTACACTACACGATCAGCGTTGCCGATGCCCGATTTGCTAATTCCCCAAAATTTAAAGGAAAATTCCCCCCAATTCGGGGAGAAACTTATGCCGATTCCCCACAAATTCCCCACATAATTAATTAAACGGAAAATTTAGTATTTATTCATATTTATTGGGGCATTTGCCGTATCTTACAGTTTAACACTGTTTTGAGTGATAAAAACTTAACAATCCCGTCTGTATTTTTAATGTTAATGAGTATTTTTTACTTTTCCCAGTGTCAAATAAATGTCACTGTGGTTAATGTGTAATTTATACTTTAAAAGGAATGAAAACAATCTAAAAACTAGAACATGGCCAAGTAAACAATAGTACAAGAATTACTTTTCTTTTCAAAAATTCAAAAATTTTGACTTGTGGTAAAGTGTCTGCTCCAAGCATTACTGTTACTGATGTTAAAAGTCAAACACAAATCGAAAATAAACGCAGTTTCAAACACACAAAAAAATCGGCTTTTGAAACAATAACTTTAAAAAACTTTTCTGTGTTTATTTTTCACTAAGTCTTCTTATTGGACCAAGTATCCGTATTCATCCGTATTTGTCTTTCATTCACGCTGAGCTTCATTCACAGCCCACGAAAAATCCTGTCTGTGGTACGTCAAAAGAAGTTTTCACTTCAAAAATATTCTACCGACTCATTCAATCAAATTAGATTAATTATTTTCAAGCTAGAAATCAACGGGTTATTTTTAACTTTTTTGCATTTAGCCCAATCCATTCATACATTATTTAGACAAGATTTTAAAATTCGAAGTACTCAAAACTATTCTTAATGCATAAATATAAATAAATTTACAAGCTGAGCATGGTGGTGTCAGATTTACAATACACAAACTAGAGACGTGCTTTATTGTAGCTATTTTCGGTGACATGAGTAATAATTTATTTATTTATTTATTTGCGCAGTGTACATACATTTATTAAACAGATCTTATAGCTAAAATCTATAACTATGTGCACAAATACCCTGTTAGGGTGTTGCAAAACAGGACGACAACACAGTTTCGTCCGAGAGGTGTAATTATAAAATGTATTAAATATGACATTTATATAAGATTTAAGAAAATGTTACAGGAAGCTGTAGAATTAAAAAAGTACTGATAGAGTGACTGAAGTGTCATAAATTAGTAGTGCAGTATAAGGACCAATACGAAATTGAAATTCCCCATGTTTTCCCCACACATAACCAATCCCCACACCCTTTCCCAATCGAGTTCGACTTCCCCGCAATTTGGGGAATTCCCCACAAATCGGCAACGCTGTACACGATATCACCAGATCACCACCCTAACTCACTCGGCAGCCAAATGTTGAGCAGTGAAGTTGTGCGCCCACGCTTTCAAAGTATCAGAAACTTGGAATCGCTCTCGAAAAAAATATTCCAATAATAATGTCAACCTGTATGTAATTTGTCCGAAATGAAAATGTGTAAATTAATTTCTTAAAAATTTGATCGAAGGCTCAGTACCTATATAGCTTATAGCAGCTTTTTGCGAAATCTAACACATACTTACCAACACGTAGAAGTACGAGTAGGTATACATACAAAAGTATAAGTGTTAAACAACGAATAGCTGTCACACTAAGATTTTTGGGGACGGGGAAGGCCTAACATGAGCTAAAATATAGCTCGTTAATATCAGAACCCCTTTTGTCAGAAATGGTACCGGATACGTGCATAGCTACATAGATGTCTAGCCATTCTCACTTCACACGTCCTTTCACGTCGAAGCGTCGAACGCCGCACGGCCACTGAGCAGTGAGCACCCTAACCGCGATTAGACGACACGAGTGACACGATTCATCGGGACTTAGGGAGTTAGGGCGGTCGGGCACTCTCGATCGCCCGATTTAGTCACACTAACTGCCTAACAGTGATCACACTACCCAATCCATCGGGACTTAGGGACTTAGTGCACAATGAATCGTGTCGCTAAAGTAGCGATTACACGACACGATTCATCGTGCACTTTGTCCTAAGTCCCGATGGATTGGGTGCTGTAATGTCGTGTGCTACATAGGTACTGAGTCTTCGATCAAATTTTTAAGAAATTCATTTACACATTTTCATTTCGGACAAATTACATACAGGTTGATATTATTATTGAAATATTTTTTTTCGAGAGCGATTCCAAGTTTCTGATACTTTGAAAGCGTAGGCGCACAACTTTACTGCTCGACATTTGGCTGCCGAGTGAGTTAGGGTGGTGATATCGTGTAGTGTAATCAGAACGCCCAATTTATCGAGCCAATTCATCGGCCCGATGAATCGTGTCGTCTGATCGCTACTTCTCACTTAGTCTGTGACAGCAACAGCCAACAGCAAGACTAAACCATAGACTATAACAGTAAACAGAAACCAGAAACAGAATGGTTGTTCTTGTTGCTGCAGTTGCTGTCAAAACAAGATTTAATTTTTATTCCGTAACACTGCATTATTAAAATTTCCAGTAAGATTAGGGTTCACAATGAATGATAGTTAACTCTTTAAACCATCGTTTGAGTCGCAGAGTAGCAATCATACAAACTAAGTAAGGTTGAGTACGTATAGACTCCAATACTAAAAAATATTAATTTATTCAAAATCAAAATGGACAAGTTTTCTTCTAGCTGATAGATTAGGGCGAGAAGAAACAGGCTGGATGCTTTTCAAAATATGATGACACGTGGATGACACGAAACATTCCTCGTTACAAGTTTATCGGAAAGTCGGAAACGAAGTTATCTATGACGTTATAGAAGATAAGTCCATATACCAATGTAAGCATTAAAGCGCTTATTAGACTACGCGTTAATAAGCACTCGTTATTCAGACTGTAAGAATGTGTCGATCGTTCAATTTGAGAGAACCGGATCGCACCTGAACCATAAATAAAAAGACCCGGGTCGTTCGACCCGTTCAAACGAACCATTGGTTATTTTTGAGCCAGTGCTACATATGTTAGTCAATAGAATAACTCGTTCAGTTGCTTTTCGTTTCGTTCACCGTTCAATCAAACCATTGGTTCATAAACATAAACTAATAATCATCATCATCACCAGCCTGTATTCGTCCACTGCTGGACATAGGCCTCTCCTATGATACGCCACTCAGCCCGGTCCTCGGTCTTACTTCTCCAACCACCACCAGCTGCCTTTCGAATATCGTCACTCCATCTAGTCTCAGGACGTCCTACACTACGTTTGCCGATTCGCGGTCTCCACTCCAGAACCCGTCTGCCCCAACGGCTATCGGGTCTGCGACAGATGTGACCGGCCCACTGCCACTTCAGTTTGCTAATACGCTGAGCTATGTCGGTGACTCTAGTTCTCTGACGAATTACTTCGTTCCGGATGCAATCCCTCAGAGAAACCCCAAGCATAGCCCTTTCCATAGCTCGCTGAGCGACTTTGAGCTTACGGACCATTTTCACTGTCAGTGTCCACGTTTCAGCACCGTAGGTCACAACGGGTAAGACGCACTGGTTATACATTTTTGTCTTGAGACTTTGTGAATGGAGGAAATGGATTTGTAACTATAATGAATGGAGATAGATTAAAATGAAAAATGAATAGTTCGGACGCCAAAAAATAACCAGCATACAATAGACAAGATAAACGATAATAACAAATAACTCATGGTTCGGTCAAACATGGTTCGTGCCGTTCGTCGGCTTATTCGACCTTAACTTCACCCGTAACCTGATCTTGTAATCGAACGAACAAATCATTTTAAGCTTAGTGATCCAATTGTTCTTATGGTTCTCGCGACCCGGGTAATTTGATTCGTTCGTTCGTGAACGACTCATATGCAGTCTTAGAGTCTGACTTCTCAGCTCGCTATTACACCAGTCTGAAAAACGCTTGCTCTTGCTCTTACGCGATACAACTCGAGGACTTTTAAAAGTACTTATTTTTCTTTACTGCACGCGAGTATGGTATTTATTCATTTAAATAAATGAAAAGAACTTTAAAAGTATTTAAGATAATAATAATAACAGCGAGATCAAAAACAAAATTATGGCATTCGAACTCCGAATACCCAAAACACAAAAACAAAAATTACCGCAAATATCTATGAACCAATCACTAAGCAATGAAATTATATTTTATGACTATATGTCAATGTCAGTGTCATATTTGTCGGTCTAACTGTATTTGTCGATTTGCCCTTATTACACTACTCGTTATTCAGACTGTAAGCCAGTAAGACTCGTCGAACCCGATCTTGCTGTCTGAAGTCAGAAGTCTAACGCTTTTTACACCACGCTACTTAGACTAAGACTGTCTGAATAACGAGTGGTGTACACAACACACATTGGTTCGTGATTCATCATCATCGGCCGCAAGACGTCCACTGCTGAACATAGGCCTCCCCCTAGATTTCCACCACGAACGGTCCTGCGCAACCTGCAACCAGCGGTTTCCAGCGACCTTTATGAGGTCATCTGTCCATCTAGTGGGAGGCCGTCCAACACTGCGTCTTCCGGTTCGTGGTCGCCACTCGAGAACCTTTCTTCCCCATCGGTTGTCAGTTCTGCGAGCGATGTGGCCTGCCCATTGTCACTTCAACTTGCTTACTCTTTCAGCTATGTCGGCCACTTTCATTCTTTTGCGAATAACCTCATTACGGATTCTGTCGCGCAAAGAGACTCCGAGCATAGCCCTCTTCATAGCTCGCTGTGTGACTTTGAGCTTCGTTATGAGGCCTACAGTTAAGGATTGGTTCGTGATTGGTTCATTGATATTCGCGGTAATTTTCGTTTTTGTGTTTTGGGTATTCGGAGTTCGAATGCCATAACTTTAATTTTGATCTCGCTGTTATTATCCTTATCTTAAATGCTTAAAATTATTTTCATTGATTTAAATGAATAAATACAACAATAGCGTGTAGTAAAGAAAAAGAAGTACTTTTAAAAGTCCTCGAGTTGTATCGCGTAAGAGCGAGAGCACGCGTTTTTCAGACTGGTGTAATAGCGAGCTGAGAAGTTAGACTCTAAGACAGTCTGTATAACGAGTGCTTAATAACGCATAGTCTAATTAGCGCTTTACGACTTGTCTATGTCGTTGTCTATGGTTTGGCGGTTTGGGGCTTCCCGAAGTCGAAATCAGTGCCAACTGCCAAGAAAAAATCTATTTATACAAGCGCAACCTGCACAATTTGGCATTTCTGCTTCTGCGTGAGTGTGGCGTAAGTCGCGTTTAATTGTTCAATCGGATCGAAGCAGCACAATGAATAGCGAGTATTTTTCTGATGACGGAACGGACGGAGAGTACGAAATGTGCCCGAGGTCAAACTCCTGTGCATTGCCGTTCGACCCCAAGAGTATTGAAGACATAATTCTATCAATCTGTGATAAATTCGACTTTCGCGTCATATTGAGTGATAACCGCGCCAAGAGTGCCTTACTGATGACCACCGGGCTGACTATAGCCGGTGGCCTTCTCGGCCGCCATTATGGCGGTAAGATCGGTGCAGCGGTCGGAGGGGCCATAGGAGGCGCGTGTGGACTCGGTATTATTGGTGAGTTTATTGTTAAACTATTTATTCAACACTAAAATTAATTAGTTATATCATTGCTACTAATTATTTCAAATCTTCACCGTTAATATTTAGGGTATTCTCTGAGAAGTAATAATGATGAAGTTTCCTAATTACCTCTCACGCTAAGAAATGAACAAAGGTTAACAGCATAACAGCTAAGGTTCGTTTCACGTCTGCTAGGACTGCTAGGAGCTAGGAGCACTGTTCTCATTCTCGAATAATTTCCAACCAAACACGATAATAACAAGTACGAATGGTATTCGTACGTCGCGTCGGCGTCGTCTACTTTGAAAATGTTGATCTACCCACATTGTAAAAAAAAACACATTGTAATTGTTCTACAATAAATAAAATCTTATGCCGTTTTGATAAATTAAATAATATCTAACAGTAGGTATTCATACACACCAATGTTTTATGCCTCATGAAAAACAGACATTTTATGCAGCATATGTAGGTACAAAACCCGGTCACAATATCTGTGCACCTGATATCGTGACGTCATATCGGCGGCGCCGCATTCCAGCGAGGTGCATAGATAGATACTCTGACCGGGTTGTATGTTGTTACACAGAATCATCTTTTGTAGACTTTCATTTTATTGTTTGTGAGAGGCATTTACAGGAACAGCAATCCATTTTAAAATATTTTTTTATTTTTCGCTGCCTGGTGACTAATCTCTATATATAAAAACGTTATGTTGGTTTGTGTACGCTTCAAATACTCAAAAAGTTCTGCACTGATTGAACTGAAATTTTAGAATGATATATAATCCGCATCAAGGATTGTTTTTATTTATTTTTTGCATCACAATTTACCATAGTGAAGCGTGGTAAAAGTGTTATTGTTAATATTGTTTTTAAACTTGATTTTGAAACTTTTAAACACACAATGATTGATATCTTGATTAAGCCCCGTACAATGTAAACATTTTACTGTTATTATTATTAGAAAATAATTGATTTTAGTATATTTTGTTGTATTGTTTCCGATTTTAAAATTAATTTAATTAATTAAAAAAATATGTGCTCTGTAGCTGCACGACTTGGGTATGAAATTCACCTAGAACAAATCTCTATGTATAAAAACAATACGTTGGTTTGTGTACGCTTCAAAAACTCAAAAAGTTCTGCACCGATCGAGCTGAAATTTTACTATGATATATATTCGCATCAAGGATTGTTTTTATCAAATTTTTTTTGCATCACAATGTGCTACAGCTAGTATTTTATATAAATATGTGGTTAATTAATTAACACTTGTTTATCCTGTCTTTATTATACATATATATTATATTTAAGTGTTTTAAAAATTGTGGTTGCCACGGTACAAGCTTAGTTTAGTTTCTGATTGATAGCATTGCTAAAAAAAACAACCTACGACTCTTTATTATTATTTATTATGCAACTAATTATAATTCTTATCATGTTGCAGCTGTGTCGATGCGTGAAATATGGCAAGAAGTGAAGGCCAAGCTTCATGAGGTGTTTGAGCTAGTGTATGACTACCTCGCTGGTCTGGGGATAGAGGACTACAAGAGAGCTTTCATACTTCTCTCCGGGTCAAGTGGAGTATCCACTCAATTAGCCCGGCTAGTTCTAGACACAGCCTCCAATGCCCTCGGAAAGAAAATCATGTCCAGCCTCACTGCTGTTTAGGAACTCAATTTTTATTTCCATAAAATATCAAGTAAAATTGGATTTTGAACTCTGCTGGCAAAGCTAACTTGATATTAACATTTGATTTTAGAATACTGAGATGGGTGATAATTTAAAAAATATATGCTTTTAGATTGTTTTACTGATTGAAATTGAAATATATGAATGATATAATAAAATGAATGTATGTTTAAAGTAACTATCACAACGGAAATTATGGCCCTGACTTTGTTAATTTTTATATTTGACCTATTGACTATTGAGAAGTGTGTGCTATTTATGTGAAGAATTCAAATATCACAGTAGGTTGTAAATTAATGTTATGTACTTTTATACATTATAGCAACAAATAATATCAAACTATAAATGTATTCTATGATTGAAATGATGGAATGAATAATAATTTTAGTAAGAACTGATTAGGAAATGTAAGAATATTGAGTGACAAGAATGCTGCAGACTTTTAAACAATAATATATAGTTACAAACTTTGTTTTTGATGTAATGACTTCTTTACATTTTTTACAAAAAAAAACCTACCTACTATAAATATAAAATTAACCAACACCTCTTGTACACATGTTATTGTAGGTATACTATTATTTTAAGTGGTTTTATTTTGTATGACTTATGACTTTCCCTACTTTTATTAGAAGACCTTAAGAACTTATTGTGATCTAGTATAAGACTATAAATATTATTTTTGATGTATTGAATTATGAAGGAATTAAATGATTATCAATGAAATATCTTTATTGTTTGGTTGGTCTTTTAGTTTTAAGACGCGATAAAATTATTATGAGTAAGTAGTGATACCAAGTGTACACTCTATCATAAGCAGCCCACTAAATGTTACTACTGCTGAGACTAGGCTTTCTCTCGAAAGAAGATAGTCGAGCCACAATCCACCGCACTGCCCCGGTGCGGGTTGGTGGATGAAACCAACATGACTACGGAAGATTCTAGGTAGAGTACACGGTTTGCCTCGCGATGTTTTCCTACACTGTTTTAAGTTAGCGGGATTACGCACATGACTTCGAAATTATAGTGGTGCGCGTGGGATTTGAACCGCCTAACTAAATTATCGGTATTGCTGTATGTACGTCTTCAAGCGATAAGAAAAGGGAGATAATGTCAAAGCTAAGACAGTTTTAGTTAGGCGGTAGACACTCTGATCGTCAGCCGCCGTTCTCCAGGCTAGACCAGCTGTATCTTGAGTTTGCTGTCTCTATCGTAAACACTATCATTTTATAAATCAATAAGTATCAAAACTAAATGATTTTGGAGTCTGGAACACCCATACGCAGCAAAATTTTTCGGACAAGTTGACCACAAATTTTAAATGAATTTACTAAACAAATTAGTTTTGGATACGGGGACTCCTAGTGACGTAATAGGCTTTTTATGCTAGTGGGTACCTACCCCATTCGCTGATTTTTACCCGAGTACCTACCTACTTGACAAACACTAGGTACTTTTATAGGGATGCATCGATATAAGATTTAATCATGGACATCTATATTATCTATTCTATGCCACGGACGTATGAATAATACGGACAGAACCATCCAAAGACAAACTTGAGGCACCCAAAAATCCCAAAATGGCGGCGGATTTTTAATGTGTGAAGGAATTCAGAGTTGCCATGTTAGCCAAATTAACACCACAGAAAAATACAAATACCTAATCAATATTTTATTCTTCTTACTGCTCAACTTTAGATAGAACATTTAGCCAATGGACGGAGGTAAATTGGAGGTAATTCTTCCTTTAAAACTTTATCACCTTTTTTTGCAGGGCGCGAGGGAAACGTATAAATCACACAATTTAAACTTAAACTTGCACAAAATCAACAAATCTCTCTTTGATATTTATAGTAGGTCCCTAATATTAATATTTTACCATTATAGCCCTATATCGCTCCCCCTCTTTTTCACTGTACCAAGAAGTTTAACCAATCCTTAGAAGATATAGTTTCAAATTTGCATGGAAATGCTTTAATTACAGGTGACCTAAATATTGATATTTCTCAACATTCTAGAGATAATAGGGCAATTGATCTACTGGACGTCACGGCACACTATGGTTTCCTACCTGGACACCTCTTACCTACCTGGAAAGTAACACCTGTCTTGATCATTCATTAATAAAATCAAAATCATCAGCAGAAGTAATTGTATGTGATTCTGGCATAACTGATCATTACACGGTCTTAACTAAACTTGAAATTGGCTTAACTTTTCCTCAAAAATCAAAATATGTTGGGAAAACAAATTTTAAAAATTTAATATCTAGTCTACAACACACTGATTGGTCTATGTTATACAATTGCAATGATGTTGAAGTTGCAGCTGACTTCCTAATCAATAAAATTTCAAATTGCATAAAAATAATACCCAGTTAGTCAAGATACAAAGTTCAAAATTTTGTGTAAGCCATGGATGAATAGTGGTATTCTTAAATGTATGAGGAAACGAGATGCGTTGCACACACAATATAAAAAAAATTTGCTAAATAAATATAGAAGATATCGCAACTGTTGCAATGATGTAATAAAACATTTAAAATTACAATACAATCGTGATGCCCTACAAGCAGGTAGAAGTAATAGCAAAAAACTGTGGGAAACGGTTAAAAATGTTTGTAGTTTAAATACAACTAAACAGGATCCATCTGAACTGTTACAATTGGAGCCACTATCGCACGATTCTGTAAACCGTGTAAATAATTTCTTTTCTGGTATTGGCAAGGATTTAGCAAATAACATTCTCAAAGAATTAAATAAAACAGAACAAAAGCTGGCTGATGAAATTCCAAAGGGTAATACTCCTAGTTGTTCCTTATACTTAACGCCAACGGACGCTACAGAGGTTACTCAAATCATTACTAAACTCAAACCATCTTCAGCGTCTGGTTGGGATGGAATAAGCAACGATGTGCTAAAACGAACGAAATACATCCTAGCTGCACCAATTGCTTACTTATGCAATCTAAGTATTACAACTGGTATCGTTCCTAGGTCCCTTAAAATAGCCATTATTAGTCCAATCTATAAAGCTGGTGATAAAAATTAGTGACAAATTACCGACCAATCTCATTGTTACCAACTCTTTCCAAAGTATTGGAGAGTGATTAACAGCCGTCTACTTAACTACTTGGAAAATAACAACCTTTTATCACCTAACCAATATGGCTTTCGCCGACACAAATCTACAGAAGATACTGTTGTTTCATTGGTCGATACTGTTACTGACCAGTTAAACAGGGTAAAAATGTATTGGGGTCTTTTAGATTTAGCCAAGGCCTTCGACACGGTTTCCAGGCCTATTCTCCTGAAAAACTGGAACTTCTTGGCGTTCGTGGCTTACCGCTTGAGTGGTTCAAATCGTACTTAACAGAACGACAGCAAAAGTTCGAGTTGGTGAGGTGCTAAGTGCTTATGCAGCTGTTGACTACGGCGTTCCACAGGGAAGTGTATTAGGTCCCACTCTTTTTGGCCTACATCAACACGCTCTGCGATCTCAAACTGAACCAGACCAACATTCTGACATTTGCTGACGACACAGCTTTGTTGTTTTATGGGGACACTTGGAGCGATGCTGTGGATGTAGCTCAAAAAGGTCTTGCGTCTGTGTCTGCTTGCTTGGCTCCAGAATAATCTTCTGACCCTGAATACAAATAAAACAAAATTTTAAGTTTTCGAGTAACGCAAAGTACAAAACCTAAAAACCCATACATTTGCGATTGCACAGGTGCCTAAATTATGAGGAATTTTCTTGCAATTGTGCTAAAATTGAAGAAGTTGATAGGCTGAAATATCTAGGCGTAGTTATAGACCAAAAGCTAGCATGGGCAGGACAGGTAGAATCTCTTTGCAATCGAGTACGTAAACTTATGCATATATTTAAAAATCTGGGTCAAATCGCAGACAGATACGCTCAGAATAGTTTATGTAGCCTTATGCCAATCAGTAATAAGCTATGGTATAGTTTGCTGGGGATCTGCTGTTAAAACTCTACTAATTAAACTGGACCGTGCACAGCGAGCGGTCATAAAAGTGGCTCACAGAAGACCCTTTAGATATCCAACTGAAAACTTGTATCGCGAAACGAATTATCTTAACGTGAGGCAGATTTTTTTTATGGCTGTCACGCTTAGGTTTCATAAAACAGCTCTTACTAAACTGATAGATCCTCTAGGTATTTCGCGGCGTCACAAATGGCATCTTCCGCTGGTCTCTACTAACTTTGCGCAGAGGTCGTATTCATACAAGGGTGTATACCTTTATAGTGTATTGGACAAAAAACTTCAAATCTTAAAAGATTCTAGGTATAAATGTAAGCGAAAAGTGGAAGAATATCTTAAATCCCTGGGATACAATCAAACCGAGACTCTTATTGACCCCTTATTATAACGGAGTGACCTTATATAGGACGTAGAAGAGCACTAACTGTAACACACACACACAGTTCAACCACAAATGTATATTTTTGTCGAACCGTAGCAGACATAGGAAATTGGTAATCGTGCACATCATACACATTAGCAAACACACCGTCTCACATACAAGGCCACGCATGCCCATACACACATACACCCGCAGATACACAACAAATTACATCAATGTTTGTTGTTTTGTTTTTGTTTAATTAGAATACTTAAATAAGACAAGATTCTGCAATAGACGCATATAAACAACATACATAGAGACATACTCTTATACACTCACGTACCATCACCCTCATACAAACACACACATCCCACATACATACGCACTCAAATACACCCTCTCCATAACTACTCTACACTCGTACACATACATATTATTACATAAGTTGCATGTTTGTCATGTCATGTCATGTCATGTCATGGAAGAGACTAGATTCTGCAACACAGGCATTGCCTAGTGCAGAGTCTAGGGTACGCCACAAAAATATTTTTCTTTTTTGTCATCTTGTATTTAGAAGAATATTATGTTCATATGTACTTGTAACCTTATAAAAATAAATAAATAAATAAAATAAATAAATAAATATTAGTAACAATACTAATTATTAACAAAACTAAAAACAAATAAATAGCATACTTGAGATTAGCGGTCAATTTGGTAGTTTCCAAGATACCGAGGGATAGAGAAATGTAGGTACGTTTCTGCAAGATGTTGAGAGGTGCTTGACCATTCAGTTTAGGGTAAAAATCACAGACACTATTATTGTAGAAAATAAAATATTGGATCTTTTGTTTCTAGTAAACTTTTGTGTAAAGAAAAGAAAAGAAGAAAAGAAAATTTTTATTAACACACAGACTAACAAAACACATACATAAGTAGTTTTTTCAAGTCCAACATTACAATGCTTATACGGTCCGTATGTGTGGGTACAAGTATGATCAGTGGGCCGCAAACTAAGCACATAGCTTGTATCTTGAGACCCGAGTGCATAAAAACAAATATTTTTCTGTGTACGATTGGAAAAGTTATTAAACTATTAAATACCATTAACTTATTACATACAACATATAAAACCGTAACACTAACATAAATAGTTATATTACTAGGTACTTGTAATAAAATAATTTAAAAATCTAACAAAAAAGCTAAGAATTATCGTTTTTGTCTGAAGGACCAAAACGTAAAAAAAGTTATTACCGCTTCACTCAGTACCGTGTCCACTTGTCGCTGTAAATACCGTGGAACAAACCTTCAGTTTCATGGCAAGACAATTTTAAGAGCAAGTCCCTAACGTTAGTTTTAAATGAGTACAGAGGAAGGTCGTGTTGGTCTTTCTTTAGTTTTCTACAGATACTACTGTAAACACATGGGAAAGAGTACAGTGGGCAACGTTTTGCAATAAGAGAGCCAACCCGAGGCACTGGGATACTACAAGAGAGAGCACGCTTGTCCTTTATTACGCTGTAGTCCGGACGAGACCTCAAACTTCTGTGAGTATTCAAAGCAGCATAATACAGAAAGAGTTGTCGAACACGGAGCACTTTAAACTCTTTATAAAGTAAGTCCGTTGAAAATCGGAAGGGTTTACGGAGTATGACTTTAATAAGAGCTCTCTGTGCTCTCTGTCATAAATATGGTCTGCCCGGCGCTGCCCCAAACAACAATACAGTACTGTATTATTGATTGACACAGCGCAAAATAAACTTGTCTCAAGAGTGGTACTGAGGCACAATCTCGGAGATTTTCATAACATGTATGAGTTTCCGCGTCCGTCCTGCTACGTGAAGTACATGTTGTTTAAATGATAGGTTTTCGTCAACAATTACCCCAGATACTTTATGTGATCAACACGATCAATAGACTTACACGAGCAAGAGATACGCGGGGATGTGAAAACAGAGCTGCAATAGTGGATTTTAGGTCAAAACTAGTAGGAGGAAGAGACACACAGGTTTTGAAAAGGCAATAAAATTTGTTTTCTTTGTGTTTAATGTGAGAAGGTTTCTGTCTAGACTTTTCGCAACGATCGATAATCCATCTCTGGCAGAGTCATATACTTGTTTCCAAGTTTTTCCGTTAAATATGATGGCTGTATCGTCTGCATACGCAATGATATCGGCATTCTCTAGTTTAATGTTAAGGATATCATTAATATACAAAATAAATAGAGTTGGAGCCAAAATACTACCTTGTGGCGCGCCATACTCGATGTGTAAGATATCGCTCGGTACGTTAGAGATATTAGATTTTACATATTGTTTGCGATTTGACAGATAACTCTCAAACCAACTGAGAGCTACACCTCTGACACCAATAGCGCTAAGCTTTTTCAGTAGCAAGCCAACTGAAAGTGAGTCGAAAGCCTTTGCCATATCGAGGAATACGGAGAGACATCTTTGCCGTTGTCAACATAGGAGGACACTAGATTAGAAAAAGAGAGACGGCGTCTGATGTTGATTTGCCACGTCGAAAACCAAACTGCCTGTCGGACAGAAGTTTGTGTTTTCTAAATAACTAATTAGTCTAGAGTTCACCAGTTTCTCTAGTATCTTAGAGACTATACTGAGAAGCGCGATCGGCCTGTAGTTATCAGGAACACTTTTGAACCACTTTTATGAATGGGAGACACGGCTGCCACTTTCCAGCAGTTCGGGAAAGTACCAGTCTCTAAACTCATGTTGAAAATAAATGTTAAAGGAATAATAAGAGAGTCAAGGGATTTTTAATAAGTTGAGATGGTATTGCGTCGGGACCTGGTGCGCTGTCGTTTTTAAGGCTCGCAACTGCTTTAGCAATTTCCTGGGGGTCGGTTGGAATAAAAAACAACGAGTGCGGACTTAAAGAACTGAGTTTATGAGACTTAATCAGTGATTCCTCTGATTCGTTGAGCTTACTAAGGATGGCATTAGCAAGATTCCGGCCAACGGAGACAAAATATTGATTACAGAGATTAAGGGGGTTATCAGTTGCGTCATATTTAAGTAAGTCAGTCGAGATTTTATTATGTTTGGATATATAGCAAATGTTCTTAATAGTCTTCCAGAGGCGTTTAGGATCTCCTTTATTTTGTTCTAGAAGCGAGCTGTTGTGTCGAGCTTTGACGTCACGCAGAAGCTTACTACAAAAGTTCCTATACCTGACATAAATGTTTTGCGAAGTGCGTCGTTCGGGTGATTTTTGGATTCACTATGGAGCTTGTCTCTATGGCGCATGCACCTTATTAGACCCGGTGTTACCCACGGCTTCAGAGGTGTAACATGCCTACCCAGTTTCTTATTTTGTGTGTATTTAGTTATAATTTTTTCTATAATATGGTTAAAAGCTTCGACTGCAGAGTCAACATCTTGACTGGAAATAACAGATGACCAATCCGTATCTCTTAGTTCCACGACTGCGTCATCCAGATTAAGTTTTGTTTGGTGTCTGAGATGAACACTATGTTTCTGTGCGCGTCTAGATATACCAGCTACTGTAATCGAGTGATCCGTGACTGAAGACAAACAAATTGTACCAAAAGCCTTATAGTGAGTTTTGATAAAAATGTGGTCCAAGCAGGATCGAATTCGTGTGGGACGTGTTATTGCTGGGAGTAGCCCCTGCGATGCCATCAGACACAGATACGAGGATACCTGTTTGTCTGCGGGGTCGCAAATATTTATATTGAAATCACCCGCGGTAACCAATAAAGGAAAACTTTGTAGATTATCTAACGCTAAATTCAGGGAGTCTAGGAAAGGACTGATGTTGTTAATAGATGGGGAGCGGTAGACAGCCAGTATTGCAGCCTGTTCGTCGACTTGAATCACGAGGGAATCCGCGTCTACAATATTAGGTTCAAATGATGTTATCCGATACTTAGACACTGCGTATATAACTATTCCACCGTTTTTATTGAGTTGCCTTTCAGTTCGGTAATGATTGTAGCCTGGTAAAGGTTGAATAATGATACCTTCTGTGAGCCAACACTCGGTTAGAACAATTATATCAAAATCAGTATTAAAACGGCATAGAGATACGGCAAAGTCATCAAAATTACAGTTATAACTCCTAATATTCAATGCAATAATCTTAAAATTGTAACTAGGGGCCTGAGCCAAAAATGATTTACAAGATTCTATCGATTCGTGTGTATGACATGCAATAGAGATTACGTCGTCTATGTCATCTATATTATTAAATAAACCCATCTCTAACGTTAATAAATTGGGTTATTGTTTTGTTCAATATTGTAATCCTTTCAGTCTTGCGTATAGAGACTCTTGGCAAAAATCACGCGACATGTGCGGTCGAAACAATGTGTTCACAAAAGTATGTTGAAAAATCCAGCGGTGTGAAATGGTAAGTCCGGTAAATGTAAGCGATAATATTCGTAATATATGGCATAAAAATAATATATGAAATATGTTCGGCTTTAAGACCGTAAATATTAAGTTTTTAAGGAAAATATTGGTAAAAAACGAAAAAAATATAGGAGCTAAGTTTTCAATGAAGGTTTTTAAGTTATCCAGATAAGCTCGGACTGGTATCTCGGGAACCCAGTGAACATTCGAGATCTTCCTGTGTTCTGATGTGAATAGCTTGAGTACCTTCCCTCCACCTGACGAGAATAGATCCATTTCTAATCCAGCAGTATTTATAGCCATTTTCGCTGGCCTTCTTCTTGACAGCTCGAAATAAATGTCGGTTTTCCTGAGTGAGGCGTTCGTTGAAGTAAATTTTAGTACTAGCCCTTCAATCCCGATATCGTCGCTCGTCAAATTTCGTCGACTTTTACCAGCCTTCAAAAATTCATCCCTTGTTTGCCGTCTAACGAAACGAATCACTAAGGGCCGCGGTAGTCGAGGCGTCGCGTTTTTGCTGTTTTTTGAATGACGAGGCCCCGCACGCATTGCAAAAACCAGGTTGGATCATCAATGTTGACCCCGATTTTCCTCGCTGTCAGTTGAGCTACGTGAATAGGGTTTTCACCCTTAGCTTCCGGGACTCCCGATATTTCAACTTCATTTAACAAGTCCAACTGCGCCTTAAAGTTCAAGCGACTTTGGAGATCTGAGACGGTTGCTCTCAGTGAAACCACTTCGAGTTCACGCTGGCTATCGCGTTCCTCAAGGCGCTTGCATTTGGTGGAATATTCGTCTAATCTAGCGGTAACGTGTTCGGATAGAAACAAAAATTGTTTTTTTAAATCTCCTATCTCATTACGCAAAAGTCTCATCTCCACGACCAACGTCTCTAAATGATCCGGTTCGGGGGTCAAGGCGGGCGAACAGGCCGGCGTGTTTACTTTGCTACTACAGGCGCTTGTGGTCGCACTCCTTATTGGGACACGCAGCTCGGTGGACGCTGCAGCAGTCGAACGGATTGGCGTGCTGTCGGATTTCGGTAGCTTACTTGCACACACTGGGCAAAGCCAGGTAGATTTAGTTTCTTCGGAGAGATTTCGCAGGTCCACTATATTAACGCAGACGGCATGAAATATAGTGCTACATTTAGAACATTTCATCTGTTGTGGAGCTCGAACTGTTTTCGTGCATGCCGCACAGCATACCGGTTTCACGCTAGACATTATAAAATGTGCGGTAGTTATATCTAAATGTACGCACAAGCGCGGCGAAGCAAGGAGCGACGGTCGCAGCACGCCGTAGATTGATGTAGGCCTGAGCTATAGCACTGCGCCCGATCCGCTCAGGTAGATGCGCGAGCAGGACCAATTATTATCGAAACAGAGCCCGTCTCGTTCACCCGGAATGTGGTGAGGCTTACCTCAGCACTGGCTGGGACTGTGTGGCGGTGATTGTTGCCGCAAAGCTGTACACAACTGTAGCACTTAACGCGATAGTAAATTAGGGCCGCAATCTCGCACAGTGTTGGGCAAAAATTTTAAACGACGTGTAACGCGGCCACTCTGTATGAAGATCAGAAACGCACTCCCTACTAGAGCTTAAGAGCTAGAGAGTAAAGCTTACCCATTACGATTTATGACTCATGTAATTTAAAACGACGACTGGAAAATATCGAGATGTCGATAGTTTTTTAACAGTCTTATCCATCTCTAGCGCAACTCCATTTTTAACCCCCAACCAAAAAAAGGGGATGTTATAAGTTTGACGTCGATGTCTGTATCAGGGTTGTTACGGATGCAAAAATTTAGACATCCGCGGATGCAGATGCGGATGCGGATTATTAGAAGTTCACATCCCCGGATGCGGATTCGAAGCGGATGCGGATGCGATGCAGATGCGGATTTTGGGATTTTAAAAAATTATTTAAATTTTAAGTGTAAAATAAGTCCAGATATTGCTTTTTATTGGTGGCGACATTTCACCTAATATTTATATCAAAATATTCATTAAACACACAAAAAACTATGAAGTACACAGTCAACACTCACTGTAACTATAATTTATTGACAATGAGAAAAAACACAACAAACAAACCTGTAGGATATTGTTACCAATGTGCGCCTTTCTATTCGACAGTTACTGAATGAAGTTAGTAATTACCAAAACAAACGCGAAGCACGTGCCACTCTGGCTCCGCCCACTTTCTTTACATATAGTTACTTCGTTACTTGTTGATGAGAATCTGCATCCGTAAAAACTCCGCATTGATTGATGCGGATGTGAATGCGGATGCAGATGTCTGAATTAATGCGAATGTTCCGCATTTGCGGATGCGGATGCGAATATTCGCAACAACCCTGGTCTGTATGTCTGTTTGTGTGTGTGTCTGTCTGTGGCACCGTAGAGCTCAAACGGATGGGCCGATTTTGAAGCGTTTTTTTTTTGTAAGTTAACACACGTGCGGATGTTCTTAGCTATGTTTGGTTATCTATCAATTAGCTATCGATTCAAGATTGCCGCCGCCACAAAATGGCGGACAAAATATTTCTTCACAACCTACCTCAATATGGGTATCAAATGAAAGGACTTGAGTAGTAAAATACTAGGTATACACTATAAAAAATCAAATCCAAGATGGCCGCCACCCAAAATGGCGAATTATATATTTTTTTTAACTACTACCTCAATATGGGTATCAAACGAAAGGGCTTGACTAGTAAAATACATTGCACTAAAACAAATTTCAAATCCAAGATGGCCGCTTCCACAAAATGGCGAAATACATTTCTTTTTTCACAACTCCCTTATATGGGTATCAAATGAAAGGGCTTGACTAGTAGAATGTTGTTACAAATAACAAATCTGAGGTAGTCGGGGGTTAATCAAAATTTTTAATTTTGTTCTTGTTACCCACCCACGATATAAAATACTGTCTGGTGTGTCACCGCCCAATACGGCTGAAGGACTAGAACACAGTAAATACATTATGTGACTAGAATCCATTATTGTAGTGGTAGGACTCCTGGCAGAGTCCGCCTGGGGAAGTACCACACCTTTGCCAGTTATTTTGCCGCCAAGCAGTAATGTGCAAACATTACTGTGTTCCGGGTTGAAGGGCAATGTTTCTAGAGAAATCACAGGTCTTAGAGATAATATTATTAATTAGATATAACATCTTAGATCTAAGGGTGACGAGCACAGTGCAGTGCTAGGTATTGATTTGAACTCTTCATGTTCCAATAGCTGCGTGTCACTGCGGTGTTATGTGGCCGGCATGTTGCTTATTTTCAAGCACATGTCCTGCTCGTGTCGTCACTTTTTATTTAATCAAAAAACATGCCCGATACAGGAATAATAATAAAAAACGGATGATAAAATATTTCTTTTCTGTTTTATCTGTCTTTATTAATTTAGATTTAATGATTTAACTCTCTACCTCAGCTAGCTCTACCTAGTCTGTGGATATTTTCCGCGAGTTTTTCGACGTTTGTTCGGGGCTGCGGTTTTCTGTTTTCTATAGGGATGCCCAAAAAACTGTATTGTATCGATATATCGCATCGTAACTGTATCGAACTTGGTTGTATCGATACGCGATATTATCGATTTCCTTTGTATCGATATATCGTATCGTAACCGTATCGCATGCCTTTCATTTAATATGCGATATAATAAGTATATATCGTGCAAAGGGTTATCTATTTAGTAGTTTTACTATATTGTTTTTTTTTTTAAAGAAACAAATAATTATATGTATTTAGAATAGTTTTATTCAACAAAAAAATCACAATTGCCATTGATCAGCACTTAAACAACGCAAAATAATAATTTGGATAAGCGCTGTGGATTTAACCTATTACGGCTTTCGGAAAGTGTGTACCCAGCTACGAACGGAATGACAAAGGAGAACATATACTAAACATTTATTAATCATATTTGACGGTACCTACTACAAAGTTCAAAGATTATTTAAATCTACCTCAAGTCTAAATAAAAGCCGGCTGTTCTTGTTCCATAAACAATTTTGTCGACGTTATCATTCTCTTATTACTAATAACAATATATTCAATGGCACTGTCTATTATCGTTTAGTGATGATGTAATAGGTACTTTAAATTTTTTACAAATTAATCACCGACATAGTTTGATTCGATACGGTAATGCGATATTTTTATAAGAATGCGATATATCGAAGCGTATCGTATGGTCAAAATATCGCATCAAATATCGATATATCGTATAGTGCTGTATCGATATTCCGATATATCGTATCGTAACGGGCATCCCTAGTTTTCTATCGCTTTCTATATTCCTTTGCCAAAAATTCAGCTATTCTTATTTTTTTGACTCAACATCAGAAGTGAAGGTATAATTTCAAACATGTCCGAATTGCAACCCTTCTACGCAGCAGAAGTTAGATTCGATCGTAACTTTATGGAGGAGATTCTGCTAAAAATTGGTATGTTTATTTTGAAGTTTGTTTATGTTTCAGTCTAGTAGCCAAGGTCCTTTGGCTGTTATATCTAGCAAGCAAAGTACAGTATATCTATGTGACGTTAAAACTTTAACACTTGGACGTAACTTGCAAGATGCTGATTGCTCACTCCTTCGCTCCTTCTATAAAGGATGGGATTCCTAATCGAGATCTTATTATATAAACCAATATGTAACTTCAGATGTCATTGGTTTATTTGGCTTTTCAATTCAATTCATTTATTCGAACCATAAATTCATAAGAACACTTGGTAACATCATTTACAAAAAGGCAAAGACTCTGTGTATATAATCAGATAAAATAACAATGTCAAAATGAATAAAGCAGCTGTAAAGGGGCCTAGTCAATTAAATGCAGCCATAAAAAGGCTTTGTCGAAGACAAAATAACAAATAATACACACAGTACGTATACAGATACTACAATTAGTACAAACAATGTAACATCAAAAGTCTTATAAATCTATTATTTTACCTTATTACAAGATTCTAATTTCGACACATTTCTCTTCCAAATGTTACTTTTTTTAACAAAGTCATCTATGTTATAATATGCATTGCTCAATAGGTAGCTTTATATTTCATTTTTAAACTTGGTTTCATTGAGACTCCATTTGTACAGGGATTGCATTATTGAAGCAAATACCATTAAATTTGAAAGAGTTATTTGTTTTCTGAAGTCTGCACTTAGGAAATACAATTTTGTGTTTATGGTGCACTTTTGGATTCAGATCAGTTTTAAATATTAAATAAGTAGAAAGTTTAACTTTAAATTAGTAACAGGCATTTGCAACCAGGAAAGTCTACAAAGTTTTTTATTTTATGATTTTTAAATCAATTTGCCTTTGGGTCTTCAATCTACTTGACTTTAATTTTAAATCACACTGACATTTTAAGGGTGTAATTTTGTGTATTTGTAAATGTGTATGCATATTTCCGTATATCTCTGTAACAAGTAAACAGATATTGAGTGAAAATAAAATATAGTATAGACTTGGTGTTGATTAACACAGGCCTTTTGAAACGGTTCAAGTTAGCATTCCTGTGGGCTACTTAAAACAAATTATTAATTAACAGAAATGATGCGTGTGTGTGTGTGTAATACTGTTTAGTCAAAGGATTCACCAAGTATTTGTTATTTATTATCATTTCCTTTGCTTGTACGACAAAGTGGGGAAGTACAACTCTTTTACTAGTTCTGGGGAGGTACCACTCCTTTTCTAGTTTTGAGGAAATACCCAAATACCTCTGACCTCTGATAGAAAGATATTTGCAGACAAGAAGTAATGTGCAAACATTACTTTGGACTAGTAGAAGACTAGCATCAGCTTGCAACATTGTCCATGTAGAATTCAGAAAATAGCAATTTCTTTAGGAACTCTACTTACTCTACATATTATTTGACATGAAAGGTAACTCAGGTTAACAACTAATTGAGTTCCAAATTTCAGCCATTTAGTTCTAATGATGTGATAGAACAACAAATGGAGCACTAACTGCCACTAAATATTCCCTCTGCTGGGACTCTGACACGACCATCATCCACCAAGGAGACCCAGTGCGGATTTATGGATGACACATGACCTTGTAATATTCTAGGAACAGTTGGTTTCTTCATGATGTTTACCTTTACTGTTTTCAGTTAGCGACATTACTTACATGGATTCGAAACGACAATGATGCACGTGGGATTCGTACCGAAGGCTCTGGATTGCCGATGTTTATAAATAAATTGCATTCATATAAATTAACATTATCATTATACAGGGTAATTGGTAATCATCCTGGCATGTTGGATACATAACTGAAATAATCTATTTTCTCCAAAAAACAGTTCAATTTAAACTTAAATTCAGAACTCTACCAAATTTTCTAAGAATCCCTTACTATGTATATTGTTTCAAAAACATGAAAGCAAATTTTAGTTTTTTGTTCAAATGTCCAAAACCTCCGCACTGATTTCGAATTAAAATTTGTATGGGACCACCTAAACTCTGAACTATAATCTACCAAACAAAAAAAGAAATTGATCATCATCAATCATCAAAATCGATTCACAATTGGCGACGCCATCGCGTAACACAAATAATACATAACCGAGTTTATAACCTCCTTCTTCTTTGAATTTGGATTGTGATTGTTTTGGCACGGCGTTCGGCGCACAGACATGGTCAAAACACGCAAACAGAAGTTCAAACTCTGGGTCTGTCAACGCGCAATGGAGCGCAGTGTACTTGAGTTAAACTCACCGACCGCATACGCAACACAACGATACGCTCAAAACCAAAAATAATAGATGCCACTCAAAAAGCAGCCATGCTCAAATGGGACTGGGCGGGTCACGTATGCCGAATGCCGGAACAACTCTGGGCCAAACAAACAACTATTTGGGTCCCACAATATGTACGACCAGCCGGGCGACCCAGGAAGAGATGGCGGACCGTACTCGATACATTTAGGGAAGATTGGTGGACTGTTGCTCTGAACAGGGAAAATTGGAGGAAGGGGAGAGAGGCCTTTGCTCTGCAATGGGACAATATATAGGCTGAGATAATAATAATAATTGTTTTGGGGGATCTGAACCTTAATAGTACATCTGACTCTATTCGCAACTATTACTGTTACTTTAAGTTACAGTGTAATCTGTCTGAGAGGAGTAACGTGGTGAATAAGCATGGAGGAACATTGAATGTTGTCCTGGTCCAGGAGAGCGCAAATGTACATGGGGCGCGCGTCCGGCCCGGTGAGGGACTCGTGAATCCCGACGGTTACCACCCTCCACTAGACGTGGCACTGTTTACGAAACAGTTTTACGAAATTATTTACGGTCTATTTAATACGTAATCCCAAACAGTGTCAAGAATTGTTGAACGAAGTCGATGAGTTCTGTACATGGACGGAGGGAATGAGGACAAAACCATCTAAATGTCATTGTCTTTGTCTGGGTAGAAGAAATACCAAATATACGTCTTACGATCCGGGACTCTCCATAAGTGGCCAAGGAGTTGCCACAATTGCAGAGGTAGTGCCTTTCAAATTTCTTGGTAGAAAGATAGATCACAAAGGACGTACACCATCATTAGAGGTGGTTGTTGAAAATTTCATGAACAACCTCAATAAGGTAGACCAGCAGCCTATCAGCAATATCAAAAAGCATGGATATATGACAACTACCTCACATCACGTCTCACTTGGCCTTTCCTAGTATATGACATCGGTAAAACTCTCCTGGCAAAGCTAGATGCCAATGTCATAAAGATATTGAAGTCATGGTTCGGATTGGCACATCCGGCTGATCCCTCTAATCTTTTTAGGGATCACAATAGTTTTGGGCTGAAACTAAAGAAACCGTCTGAACTTTACAAACACCTAAGAGTTACAAAAACGCATGTTTTGGGAAAGTCGCAAGACGAATTAATTACATCTCTCCCAAAAGACAAAACTGCTTCAGACCTGGAATCTAGACTTCAATTCCATAAACAATTTATGGCAGGTGCACAAGTAAATACTGCTGGGTTGGGTGCGAGAAAAAAAAGGGAAGACCGAGACATGGTAAAACCTTTCTACAACAAGACGAAAATGACGGTTACAAAGTGCACGCTATGAATTTAGAAATGCAAAGTGAGTGGTTAACCATAGGTGAGTTCTGTATCCCATTAGCTCTAAAATGGCGCACCTTGATCTATGACTGGTCCCCTGCCTTATTAAAATTTTATCTAAATGCATTCCAAATGACCCTCCCTGACCAGAGTAACTTGGTAAGGTGGGGAAAAGCCTCTGAAAATGTTGCTATACTTGTGGAGAGGCGATATGTACAGCAAGGCACATATTGGTGGGATGCAAGGTGCTCCTTAATGGGGGTCATTACTCACGGCGTCATGACAGAGTACTTGAAATCATACGTGAAGCCATGAGCCTTTCAGTAGCTAGAGCCCAAAAGGGATTGACGACAAACAACAGACAAATTAACTTTGTAAAAGAAGGCTCAACTTCAAGCTCCAGGAACAAGCCTTACTCAATCCTGGGTACAGCACCTGATTGGACTATTTTAATGGACACGTATGAAAAGCACTACAAAATCCCAGAGGATGTGGGTGTTTCGTCATCCAGACCGGACATTTTCCTTTTTCTAGAGCTACGAAACGCATAGTCCTTGTAGAACTTACCGTACCGTGGGAAACTAATATACCTAAAGACCACGCGATGAAACAAAATAAGTATTACGACCTCCTAAACGAATTAACAAAAACGGCTATGTAGTTAGTTTATACGCTGTAGAAGTGGGAGCGAGAGGTATACCAGCAAAATCTCTCTATAACCTACTGAAAGACCTTGGCTTATCCAGAAGTGCAGTAAGTTCTATACTAGAACTTGTATCTAAAGCTGCACTAGTAGGCTCATATCAGATTTGGCTGGGCAGGGAGAGAAAAACGAGTGGTGAAGGTGAGTGTTGATGTACGTCAGAAAGGGGCCCCTTAAACCTACGCCCGAGTCACAAGTCTCGGGAACTACTCGAGTTTTTCTCTCTCTGCCACGCGATGGACCCGGCGCCCGCACGGTGAATCCATGGAATGCTAAGAAAATCGTCTCATGTGTGCACCTAAGAAGATTCGTAAAAAACATTCACTCGACGTTATCCGGTTTGGTTCACGCAGGACATAATTAGGCGAGATATTAGGCGTAAATTAAAATTCCATCGCTTATGGAGACTTAGCGGATCTGTAGAACATTATAAAATATTCTCTGATCTTAGGCGCTGTCTGAAACCCCGTATTTTGTCTACTCATGAGTCACACTTACAAAATCTTGAAAACAATTTATTGGCTAATCCTAGGGGATTTTGGCAGCACATTTCTGGATTACGATTTAAGGGAGGTCTCGAACCCGAGGTTGGCCATGACGGTGTGCTGATCAGGGGTGTCAAAGCCTCGGCCGCGTTTGCTGAACATTTTGCCAGTGTTTTTCTGCCGGATGTCCCCCGTTTGGAAACTGATTTTACAGACACAAGTGACTGTGCGGCTAGCAACTACATAAATATCTTTCAAATACAACCTAAGATAATCCGCTATAAATTTAAGTAGGCCTGGAGCAAAGCCTATTTCTCTAAGTTTGTCAAGTAAAACGTCATTATTGATCCTGTCGAAGGCCTAACGAAAATCAAAATACAGAACATCTGTATTTATCTATATTATACCTGGTTGCCTCGGTCGAGACATTCTGAGATAAAATCTGTGATTTCCAGAAGATTCGTATCAACAGACCTCCTCTTTCTGAAACCGTGCTGTGCGTTAGATAAATACTGCTCTACCTGTCTATAGATTTCGTTGTGAATAATTTTTTCAAAAAATTTTGCCGGCGTTGATAGGATCGCTATAAGTCTGAACTCGTCCACGCAAATTCCATTGGATTTCTTAGGGATAGGTGCAACTCTAGACAGCTTCCACTGTGAAGAGTTGCGGTTGCACTAGGTATTTCATGCATTAGAGAGGTGGTCTACCCAACAAAGGACGGTGTGACGGTCAGCCCCATGTCACGCGGGGTTCCACAGGGGTCTGCTCTTGGGCCACCCCTGTGGAACTTTGGCTACGACTGGGTGCTGAGATGCGCTAACCTTCGTGGCGTCAGCTTAATTTGTTACGCTGGCGACACGTTGGTAACAGCGTGAGGGGGGGACTTTCCACGATGCGGCGATCCTGGCCACAGCGGGCGTGGCAGCCGTGGTGACCAGTATTTGGAGCTTGGGCCTGGAGGTGGCGCTCCACAAATCGGAGGCCATCTGTTTTCATGGTCCTCGACGAGCGCCACCTGCAGGCGCGAACATAGTGGTGGGCGGAGTCACCATTCCTGTCAAGCCGACACTGAAGTATCTTGGTGTCGTGCTTGACAGCAAATGGAGGTGGGGGGCGCATCTGCGTCAACTTACCCCCAAGCTGACGCAGGCAGCGTTGGCGCTGGGCCGTCTCCTGCCCAATATGGGAGGGGCTGGGGGGGGCGCTGCCGACTTCTTTGCATAGCTGTGTTGCGCTCCATGGCCCTGTACGGCGCTCCCGTATGGGCAGGGCAGCTAAACCGTGCAGAGGAGGCTCTTCTCCAGGCGTCCCAAAGGGTCATTGCCGTGAGAGTGTGTCGGGGATACCGCACACTCTCACACGAGGTGGCCTGCGCTCTCGCCGGATCGCTGCCATGGTGCCTGGAGGCCGAGGTTCTGTCCTCGGTCTACTGGTGCCAGGTGCGTGCGAGAAGCCGGGAACCGCGCTGCGCACCACAGGAGGTGGTGCGATGGCGCAGAGATGACAGGGCTAGGGCCCTAGTGTGGTGGAAGGAGCAGATCCTCTCGGGACCCACTCGGAGAGGAACCGGCGCCCGACGGCTCCTCGAGGCAATCCGGCCCATTCTCCCTGAGTGGGTCCAGAGGGGACACGGAGTCCTCACCTTCCGGACTGCGCAGGTGCTCTCGGGACACGGGTGTTTTGGGAGGTATCTGTGTAGAGTCGCCGGAAGGGAGGAAACCCCGGTACGCCATCGGTGCGGTTGCGCGGAAGATACCGCGCAACACGTGCTGGAAACATGCCCAGGAGAGGAGGAACCGCGGCGATCCCTGGCCGAGGTCATGGGGGCGGACCTCTCACTGCCGACCATCTTACTAAAGATGCTGAGAGGTCAGAGGAGAGAGACAATGAGAGGTCGTGGGAGGCGGTGGTCTCCTTCTGCGAGATAGTCATGTCGCGGAGGGAGGCGAAATCGGGGGTCAAAAGTGTTCGTCAAGACATTAGGTAGAAGCCCCCTGATGAAGTTAACCACCTCGGCGGGAAAAGCGGGAGAAGTAGAAGACTTTTACAGCCAGCTGTACGCATCGCATGCTCCTCATCTCCAACAAAACGAGGACAAAAGAGCCACTCTGACACGTCACTACACCGGAGAGCTGCCTGAAATAACTCTGGACGAAATTGTGATGGCTCTTGGGCACCTTAGGAACGGAAAAGCCGCGGGTGAGGACGGAATTACTACAGAGCTCTTAAAGTCCGGTGGAACTCCACTTATTAAAGAGCTCCAAGAACTGTTTAATACCGTCCTCTTCACCGGGAGAACTCCACAGGCATGGCACAGAGGTGTGGTTATTCTGTTCTTTAAAAAGGGAGATAAGACCCTTTTGAAGAACTACAGACCGATATCGCTTCTGAGCCACGTCTATAAGTTGTTCTCAAGAGTCATCACAAATTGGCCCGAAGACTCGACGAATTTCAACCTCCTGAACAGGCCGGGTTTCGAAGTGGGTATAGCACCATAGACCACATCCACACGGTACGGCAGATTGTACAGAAGACAAAGGAGTATAATCGTCCCTCTGCTTAGCGTTTGTGGACTATGAGAAGGCCTTTGACTCAATCGAAACCTGGGCTGTTCTGGAGTCCTTACATCGATGCCAAGTCGGTTGGCGATACATCGAAGTGATGAGATGTTTATATGACGCCGCTACAATGGCGGTCCAAATCCAAGACCGGCGGAGGAAACATATTCCCCTACATCGAGGCGTGAGACAAGGGGATGTAATTTCCCCGAAATTGTTCTCAAATGCATTAGAGGATATGTTTAAGACGCTGGATTGGGTTGGACGTGGCCTAAATATCAATGGCGAGTGCATCTCTCACTTACGATTTGCGGACGACATCGTAATTATGGCAGAATCGCTGGAGGACTTACAGTGGATGCTGGACAGCTTAGCTAAAGCTTCTCAACGCATCGGCCTCCGGATGAATTTGGATAAAACCAAAGTCATGTGCAACGAGTTCGTTGCTCCGGGACCGATTGCCGTTAGTGGAACCACTCTTGAAATTGTACAGAAATGCGTTGACCTAGGGCAGACGCTCGAACTAGGTAGAGGTAATTTTGAGAGTGAGGCTATGAGAAGAATACAGTTGGGCTGGGCAGCATTTGGAAAACTTCGTCGAGTCTTCTCGTCACCCATCCCACAAAGTCTCAAGACAAAAATGTACAATCAGTGCGTCCTACCTGTTATGACCTACGGTGCTGAAACGTGGACAATTACAGTCAAAATGGTCCGTAAGCTCAAAGTCGCCCAGCGAGCTATGGAAAGAGCTATGCTTGGAGTTTCTCTGAGGGATTGCATTCGCAATGAAGTAATTCGTCAGAGAACTAAAGTGACCGACATAGCTCACCGTATTAGTAAGCTGAAGTGGCAGTGGGCCGGACACATCTGTCGCAGACCTGATAACCTTTGGGGTAAACGGGTTCTGGAGTGGAGACCGCAAATCGGTAAACGTAGTGTAGGACGCCCTGAGACTAGATGGAGTGACGATATTCGAAAGGCAGCTGGTGGCGGTTGGAGACGGAAGACCGAGGATCGGGCTGAGTGGCGTATCTTGGGAGAGGCCTATGTCCAGCAGTGGACAAGTACAGGCTGATGATGATAAAATGCCATTGCATGACTTAAGGTCGAAGGTTGCATCCGATAGAGCACAAATATCGGTTGGGTCCTCACGAAATTTGTAGGTGCACCAATATAAAAGATTTTGGTGTTACCTTCGATAGATAGCTTCATTCAATGAGCATGTAATTAATACCGCAAAAGAGTCATAGGAGACTAGAATTTGTTTTGAGGAATTCCAAGGATTGGGGACATTCGTGTAAGTAAGTAATTCATGTAGTAATTCGTGTAATTAGAGTGCTTTATGAGACTTTGGTTCGAAGCAAACTAGAAGCCAGTTCATGCGTGTGGACTCCGTATACAGAAGTTAACATTTATATCCTGGAAAAAGTGCAAAAAGTATTCTTGCGTTCCTTATATAAACGTACTTATGGCTATTATCCGTACATATATCCAACCTCCTTTATTTTGGGCTGTCTCGGATACAATTCGTTGGCTGCCCGTCGTGAATTGAACCAAATGACAGTTATGTGCAAGATACTTCATGGTGGAATCGATGCAACTAATTTACACGAAAAGCTCTCCCGCCTTTTCGTACCCGATCCCGGTAGCACCCGTCGTCGAGGACGTCATCCGCTTTTCTCTGTCCCTGGGGGAAGAACTATTGCTCATGCGCGTTCTCCTATTCAGCATGCTCTTATATCATTCAACTCTCTCCTGGCCATGACACCTGAGTGTGATTTGTTTGCGGATGCCTGGAAGAGCATCAGATCTGAATGTCTGAAGTACTGTGAGATAAAGGCAGGCAGGGTTTTTGACGATGATAATGAATCTTTATTTGATTGTATGACTTAATTTTGGCTATCGATATTCTGCACCACTAAGGTGATTATTTTTATTAATGAAAAATGATTAATTTTGAAGAAAATTATGTTCTTGTTTAGTATAGGTATTTTGATAAACTTTTTGTTTTTTCTGTTTGACCTTATGTTTCTACTCGTGACTATATTTGTAAGTTGACGTTAATAGATAGATATATAAATATCACTTCAGTGATATTTTTCTAACATATCTGTTGTCTACAGTATTACGTGTATTTGTCTTCAAGAATTGTTTATTAATAAGTATTTTGTTGAACAATTGTACCTACTGAATTTATAAGTGGACTTATAAAATGAGATACATGATATAAATATATATATTATTTGATGTTTTGGTTAACTAATGTAATTGGTATATACGCCCGTTTTAGTTAATAAATAAATAAATAAATTGGTTAATAAGTCAACTTATGCTCTACAGTTTTTAAAAATGTGTGCGATGTTTTCCCCATACAAAATAAAAAAAAAAATGTATTTGCCGAGGTCTAAAAATCATCGAGCTTTTCGCAACACGAGCGCGCGAACTCATCAACGCTCGATGAATGGAGTGCCGATGCGCATAGAGATTATGTATTTCCCTTTGAGTTTACATATACATACTATGTAAAAGTTGGAACAAACTGTTTACACACCCGGCATCCGGCGATCATTTTCAAGGAGAGTACGCGCGCGTGATCGCTCTCGTTTAGCACTGATATAAGCCTACTTCCCCATTGAGGTTGACTATTTTAGTATGAAAACGAACGTGGATATTACACATTTTAAATGAATACACAGGTAACTCACGGTTGATATAATCCGTCCAGTCCGACTCAAGTTTCAATCGCGTCCGGCGATCTTTTTCAACTAGAATTCGCGCGCGTGATCGAGTCTCGTTTAGTCAAACTTGAGTTACTCGTGTATTTATTTCAAATATTGGTGTTTGGTTGCAGCGGACGCGTTCCAGATCCGCGTGGTGTGGGACCGCGACACGGCGGCGCTGGCGGGCGCGCTGGCGGCGGCCGGCGGGCTGGTGGGCGGGCTGGCGGGGGGCCGGCTCGGCGCCGCGCTGGGCGCCGGCGTCGGCGGCGCCGCCGGCCTCGGACTCTCCAGTAAGACACTTTTAAGAGTTCAATTTCAACTCTTGATGTTTTTATTGGTTTAGCCTCACAATTTCGCCTTTTTGTAGTGAAAACTTCTAAACTTCTTTTCGCGCATCACACGCAGATTTTTATGGGCTGTAACTGAAGCTCATTGTCGCGCTCGGAAATGAAAGCTATGATCGGGTTAACTCGGGACTGCCGAGTGTGCCAGAGTGAGAAAGATAGCCAGCTGACTCGGCTCAGCTGCTGCTATCTCCCTCGGTTTAAATTGATTCATGGCTGTCGATACTAGTGTTTCAGCTCTATCTGTAACTGTCGTGTCGCTGTGTTTACTAAATTCAATTTATATGTAAACGATATTATTTTTTAATAATTGAAATTATTCAATACTTTTTAACAGTTATTTCTATGTTTTTTTAAAAGTTTTCCCTGCTTTGCTATTTCTTATTTCTTTTACTGGGATTGTTGAGAGAACGGCGACTGTCGATTCGGAGCCCCCGGGGTAAAATCCCACGCGCACCACTGTCTTTTCGAAGTCATGTGCGTAATAACGTTCACTTAAAACGGTAAAGGAAATCATCAACCCTTGTCCGACTGTCTTGACAACTTGTTCCTAGAATCTTTCAAGGTCATGTGTCATCCAGCAACCCGCTCTGGGCTAGCGTGACGGATTATGGCTTTGACTCCTTGTGAGAGAAGGCCCCGAGTCCCAGAAGTGGGAACATTTAGTGGGCTGCTGATAAGGGGGAGGGATTTTCACTTGCCACTGCTGCGGTCGCAGGTCCGCAGCTTCTGTAGAATGCAGATATAATATAATATATGTAAAAAAACAAAGTACTACGCGTTTTACGCCCTCGGAGCGCGCGGCTGATGCGGATCATAACAAGATCAATAAGAAAAGAGAACCGGGAAAATAAACGGTCTCGTGAGTTTTTAAATAAAATCGTAGTTCCGCAACGAGCGCGGCGCGCGTTCAGGGGGTGTGTCAAAATCGCTCCACGAGTTCTTATCTTAAGCGTAATAAGTGTGTGTTCTGTTAGCGGTGGTGTCACTCCGTGAGCTGTGGCAGTCGGTGAAGGACCGTCTCCAAGAGCTGGTGTTCATCGTGTTCAACTTCCTGCGGCGGCTGGACGCGGCGGACTACGTGCGAGCGCTGGACCTGCTGATGGCCTGCGCCTCCAGTCGGCGGGAGCTGGTCTTACTCATCGTGGACTTCTTGGCAGAGAAGCTCGGACGACAGGTTCTGTGTGCCATCACGGCCGCTTGACCACGAGGTCCCTGACCTATACAGTATGATTAGTAGAACTTGAAGAGTATGACTGATTATATTATAGAACACAGACATAAAACATCTGGGTGATGAGCGCAGTGCGGTGCTAGGTAAATATTTGGACTTGTCGTGTTTCAATAGCTGCGTGTCATTATGCTGTTATTTAGGATTGGGCAGGCGTATTGCCAAGGGCGGATCCGGCTTTGAAGGGGAGGAGCATAGTCGTGGTCAAGTCACAAAACCGGGCATAAAGTGCGTGCGTGCATTTTAATTAGTGGCCTAGGTTCTGAACACAGCCCAGGAGGTGTCATGACTCCCATGTCCCCCATGGGTCCGCCCTTGCGTTTTGCTTACCTTCAGGCAAGTCCTAATCGTCTCACCCCTCTTTACCAAAAAAAATAACAATACCAAAGTATATGTACCAATTTTGATATACATATTCTATTTTTTGAGATATGCTTACACAGGGAGAAATAGATAATAATAACCATGATTATTGGATATCACTTAAAAATTTGTTTGATCAGATATTGGTAATGGGAATACATTAGTGTGTCATGGTCAGCGGAACCGGGTTAAGTTTCAACCGCAAAGGGAATGATAAGGGAATGAGCTTACGTTTAACCTAATTAACACCATAAATAATTAATTTCAAAGGTGTCATACACTTGAAGATACCTATTCAATCATTTTATTCCAAACTACGGCTTTATGGAAAATACTGGAGTTTACAAACAGCTTCGTGCAAAAACGATATATCTCGAATACAATTAGCTCGATGCTTTCCGATCTGTGATGTTCGTTATCGGCACTTATTAAAGATAAGCTGGAATTAGGTCGGATAAGTTCTTAGAACACTCATCAATATGTAGCTGTTAAAATACGGACAAGTAGGCAAGTCTGTATTTGTGTAGTTTCAAAGATTTCAAGGACATAGTATGTTTTTACTGGAGCTATGACTAACATGATCGCCCTTTTGTGAGTTGGACCTATGTACTGTGGCTGTTCCAGCTGATCATTTAAATTATTTTCCTTAAACCAAATCTCTAATCTAATATGCACATTTACCTGATAAAAGACCGTCAAATACGGTTGAAACTCAATCGGATTCGATCGAACATATCACATGATAATGAACCGTTTGGTGTTTAAAATGTGTTACAATCACATTATTTTTACACTAAATACTTTGACATTGTATTGTAAATGCATAGTATTTTTAAAATCTGTAGTAAACATATACATATATACATAGGAGTTTTATACTCTGGTTGTATCAATGGGTAGTAGGAGTATGTGAGTACCGACAAAAACTATGGATTTTGCACTAATTTGCTTTGTAATTAATATTAATTCAAATTTTTGTAAATAGTTAGCTTTAGGGGGATCTAATTTTAATGACGTAAACAAAATCTTGGCTCAGAGATTGTATGTTAGGTACATGGTGCTTACGCTTACCTGATATTTAACATGGCTTACAACTTTCTTACTCGACCATACTTTCTTAAAATCATTTTTTTATTAATTGGACTGATTAACGGATATTATGACTGAATTAAAATTAACTTTTGTTGACTGAGTTTATTTCTGGCCGCATGTAGTTTTTGTCACTGACATACGGGACGAGGTCGCGCGCGGTCACTTTTTTCGTAAAAGACCGCCAAAAGCGGCTGAAACTGAAGTCGTGCTGGACTGATATCACCATGTGAGTAACTTGTTAATTAATCAACAACGTGAAACAACCACGTTAGCTTTCAAAGCTAATTTGTTTCCTGTGCAAACGGCGCATTCAGGTTGGTAAACTACGTAATTTAACATTTTGTGTATTTTGAATGTACGAGTATACATACTTATTTATCTCATAAAATTGTGATAACACAGGATATTTTAGACAAGATTAACTCATTTTAAAAGTTTTTTTTTAGGTTTTTAACTAGTTTTGTGTATTGTCTAGTCTTTAAATGTGTCATCATAATATGAACCACTACTTTGTCACATAGTTTGGTGGGTGTTTTGTTTATTTATGTATTGAAGGAAAAATCCGAAGTATGGTATATCTCATGGGTTCTTTCTGTTACGTGATATGGGATGAGGACAGTAATTAAATAAATTAAGTCGTGCCTTCAGAATTTGTCTTATATATTATATTTGTTTAATATAGAATTCAATGTATGTAAAATTCATGAAACATAACATAATCTATATTTTAAGACTTGCTCAAAAATTGTGCCTCTACCAAAAGTGTATTAAAACTTATCAAATTGATATAAACTTAATGATCCGTCCTTAGATAATGTAATTGATAGTGTGGTGTAATAAGGCCATATTTCATGTCGAATATACCTACAGGTCTAGTGGTGCTGTACTGAGAGTCCCAAAGCGTCTCATTGTTGTGATCAAATTAAACAGTTTTATTTCACTTAATTTGTTTGTTTGGGTCAAATTTAGTCATTTCATTTTTACCCCCTTCCCGTTGTCAGATTGGTCTGATATTTTGTACAGAGTTCAATAAAACTGTTTAACTAAAAAAATCTTTTTATTTTTGCTTTTTTATACTTGTTCAGTATGAAGCCAACCTTCGATTCCGTACTAAAAATCAGCTGTACCTATACCTAAAATACAGTTTTGTTTTTGGCAAAATGTTTCATACCTACTTTATTTTAAACCGAATTTAAAAAAAAGAAGGAGGTTCTTAATTCGGCTGTATTTTCAAAGCACGATATCATCGCCAATTATAGTTATATCGATTTTGATGATTATTTTTTGTTTGGTCAGATAATTCAGATATAAATTCCCATATAAATTTTATCCATTTGGTTCAGCGACTTTTGAAAAATCAACAGTAATGTAAAATTTGCGTACATCGATAATATTTTCGTTTTCTCTGCAACCTCACAGTTTCATTGGAACAGTGTGTTTTACAAAATTTATGAAACTTTTTGAGCTATTTTTGCATTCATGTAACGTTCTGATAACGCCTTATAGTGGCAAATAGTTATTTTGTGAGATATCATCAAATAATTATGTATAAACAGCCCACTAAATGTTCCCACAGCTGGGATTCGGGGACTTCTCTCGCAATGAGAGTCAATGGCCTTGACTTAATCCACCATGCTGGCACAGTGCGTGTTGGTAGATGACACACGACTTCGAAAGATTCTAGGTACATATCGGTTTCCTCACAATGATTTCCTTCACAGTTTTTACGCCCACGACTTCGAAAAAACAGTGTTGCGCGTGGTTTTGAACCCGGGGTCTGCGGATCGGCAATCGCCGTTCTCCCGACTAGGCCAGTCGTAACTTTATTTTACAAACATTAAAATAATTATGATAAAGCACATATTAATGTATTCTCAAATCTTGTAATGCTATGTAGATGCATGTATGTTATGTCCATTGATAAGTTAAACGGATGTCATTCTGTCATTGTCTATATAGCTCGTGGGGAATCCCTGATACCCCGAATGATGTCTCATAGAGGCCTAATAAGTAAACCATTTGAATTATCGATAAGACTGTTACTGTCGCCTAGAGAAACTCGCTAAATATAGTTACGTCGACGCTCAACACAGAACTAAGCAAAACAGAAAGCATTGTACCTACTTGTCATGTTTTTTATAATATTACTATAGTTTTCCTTTGCTCCTTTGTTATACATGTATTTTTACAATATAATAGTACTTATACGTTTGATCGTGAATTGCCTGATGTTAAACAATGACGTGCCCCAAGCACAATTGCCACCAAGCCTGGAAATAGGAACAGAAATTAAATTATAAAAACGAACGGTTTCAATCTTTCAATATATCCTACATTCTTTTGACAATAACATCGCAAACAATGGGGCGCTTTCAAGATGCAAAAAGACCTGTCAAAGACAGTTCCCAATTTCACCGTAGGTGGCGCCAATGTTTTATTTTGTTAGAGAAATTTTAGAAAAGTCAATGTGCAATATGGAAAACGCCTCATTTTCTCCGAAAAAAAAAAACAAAACTAGACTTCAATTTAAAATTGAAACTCCTACACTAGACGAAATTTCATATAAAATATGTATTTTGTAAAATCAACTAAACATACACTTTTCCTATGAAACAGGGTTGTTTCGGAAAAACGATTAGGTTTTATCATCGAGGTATTTTTGATTTTTGTTCATAGATATGTTTCAAATCTGCTACACCGATTTCGATAAAATTGAAATGGTAGCACCTCTGATGTATGATGTGTACCAAATAAAAAAAAAAACAAAATCTATTCACGTTTGGGGGAACTATCGCGTAACACACCTACAAAAAACCCTTTTTTTGAAGTCGGTCAAACTAGTGGCATTGCAAATGGAATCAACGAATGAATTTAATGATCTAGAACTTTTCAAGGTCAGAGTGAATAGGTACCTTCTAGGTCAACGTGCGTCATTTTCGACCACACCGTCGCTTACCATCAGGCGAGTTGGTGGTCAAACGCGGACCTATACGCGATAAAAAAAAAATGAATTTATTGTTATATCACTGTCAGTGGGGGTTTATTTACAAATAATTTGTCAAATTACGTAGTTATACCTAAGTACTAGAATTTCGTTATGCCGTTGCTGGCGTTATTTTTATTCTCCATTTACTTAAATGTAGGATCATACATAAACACGGCAAAGGCATGGAATATTTTGTTGTTCCCGTGATATTAATTGTATGTTTATAAGTTAGCGAATGTACCTATGTTGTAATTTAGTACTAAAACCCGATGTCCGCCATCTTTAAGTACGCAGCTTGGAACTACTATTTTATAGGTTCTGAAAACGGAACATGATAAAAGTATATATACAAACATTGATAAAAATAAGGAAAGGAAGATGAGGTACGTTCTAATATGAAAATAACATAATGTGGCGAACATTTCACACAAATACACAACGTGCACAGAACTACACTTCTATCGTGAGATAGGTACGTTTTAATGAATGACAAAGACATCATAGCAAATTGGCAGTAGATGGAAATGAGGACAGTACACGTTTGTTTAAATATGTTTTCCGATAAGGATAGAAAGACATACGTGGCTGGCGCTGACTACAAGACGCTGGCGTGAAAGAGGAGTGTTTTACCCGTTATCACTGCAATCAACATATCGCTGGTCGTGTCCCACTCTTTTACGTCATGTATATCTGTCCCTTTTTACGAATGACAAATTGTTTACAACAGAAAATATAATTTTAATTGAAATAATTAAAGATTTTGTGTAATTGCTTATGAAAAGTGATGCCACGAAACTTTTTCTTGGTCTTGGAACAATTTGTGCACCTTGTACACACACAAAATGGCATTGTAACAGCTTAAATCGAATTTCGTGGAATTATTAGCACACATGCGCTCCATTTGCCGCTCACGTTGCGACTGATCTCAATCAGGACATCAGGAGACGTCACCTGGTTTTACATCGCCGTCGTTGAGGGAGCGTGTGCCGCTTCTTCCGTTTTTAAGAGTTCAATGCATACAAAGAACATATTATTATGAACATTGAACGTGCCGTGTATTTTGATATCTACTATGTATCGAATGAGCCGTTTTAAGGACGAAACAAAATTTAATTTAAAAAAGGTTACACGGTGCCTAACTGACATCTAACGTGATTTATACATTTTTTATTCAAGTCTAGTTTCTCTAGAAACGTTTGCTTCAGTCTATGGCATCTTTCGGTAATTTTAGTTTTTCACCCAAATGGTAAAAACGGGACCCTATTACTGGACTTCGCTGTCCGTCCGTCCGTCCATCTCTCACCAGGTTGTATCTCAAGAACGGTGATAGCTCCATAGTCGAAATTTTCACAAATGATGTATTTCTATTGCCGATATAATATCAAATACTAAAAATAAAATAAATATTAAAGGGCACTCCCATACAACAAACTTTATTTTTTTACCGTTTCTTGCTCGATACTAATAATGGTGATAGTAAGACGCTTTAACTATTATAGAGTATTTAGTTTTATGTTCTTTTAAAATGAATTAATTAAAATAAAATAGAATAAATATATCCTATAAAATAAAATAGGTCCTATACAATCACAGAGGTTTTCGCCGTTTATTTGCCAATGGTACGGAACCCTTTGTGCGCGAGTCCCATTTGCACTTGGCCGGTTTTATTTTGAAACTCCACGTCACGTTAGGCCTTTTCTATTTTTTAACCCCCGACCAAAAAAAGGGGTGTTATAAGTTTGACGTCGATGTCTGTCTGTCTGTCTGTCTGTCTGTCTGTGTGTGTGTCTGTCTGTGGCACCGTAGAGCTCAAACGGTTGGGCCGATTTCGATGCGGTTTTTTTTTATTTGAAAGTTAATATCCGTGCGGGTGTTCTTAGCTATGTCTGGTTAATATTGATTCAAAATGGCCGCCTCCACAAAATGGCGGACAAAATATTTCTTCACAACCTACCTCAATATGGGTATCAAATGAAAGGGCTTGACTAGCAGAGTACTATACGCTATAACAAATTTGAAATCCAAGATGGCCGCCACCACAAAATGGCGAATTATATTTCTTTTTTCACAACTTCCTTAATATGGGTATCAAATGAAAGGGCTTGACTAGTAGAATGTTGTACAGATAAGAAATCTAAGGTAGTCGGGGGTTAACCAAAATTTTTAATTTTGTTCTTGTAATCAGCTTTAACATCAAATCCTTTGGAGTTTATTTGACGGCAGAAACGAAAATTATGAGTTTTTTTTATATTATTTGTTTATATATTAATAGTTTCACACTGTTAATATACTTATCTGTTGTGTTGTAATATTCTATGTTTATATCTTATTTATCTACTGTTTTAACGCATGTTAGTTTTTTAGTTTTAAGTTCAGATCTGTTGGCCTAATTTTCTTTATGTATTATCACTAATGTAATGTTATTATTATCAAACCATTGAATTTAAATAATTGTTGTTTCTAGGCCCACATAGTTTGGAATGTAATACAGTTCTGTACAGTATACTCTTGTGTTATAGTTTATATTTATTACATTCTGTTTTGTGTGCTCATTGAATTAATAAATAAATAAATTGCTATTTGTACGGTCCTGAGTCTGTTTGAATATTTTATACATTTTCGACTCGTGTATCGTGTAGACACGGTAAAATTATCTATCAGTAATTTAACTGAGCCGTTTCTTTGAAATTCATACCTATAGCTGCGAGCACGTAAACAAACGATAAGGCTTGTGCGACTTACTTAAGGGGTGCGGGTGGGGTCGGTCGCCGCAAACGCAAAACCAATCTGCGAGCCAATGCCAGATTCAAAATGTTATAAAATGTTAGTAAACACTTTCCATCGGTGTAGGAGCACTTATCACATATAACAGTTCCTAACAAAATGTAAGAATTGACAACATTTGTTAGTAAATGTTTTAGTGTTCAAAAATGTTTATAAACATTTTGTAACAGCAGTGTGGGAGCACCTTTACACGACTCGGCTACCTTATGTCATGCACGTTAAGATAGAGATTACATTGGGAACACGTACCGAGCGCGCTCCGAGATCGAGGCGCGTAGGTACAGCCCGCGTTTCGTCCGTTTGTATGAAGTCGAAATACTGGTAGTTAATATTACCGTGTTGTACTTGAATCAATCTTTTTGTGACACTATTATAAGATTTCAGAGGGGACAGGTTTTTTCACTAATATTTTTAGTTTTGAATCACGTGTTTTTTACATGTAATTAATAGTGATATAGTTAGTCGTAAGTTTTATTATTGAGGCGGTGTGGTAGACTGAATTGTTTTAAATAAATAGTATTTATATAAAATTTTGTTTTATTTTCTAACTCACTGAAATTTTTGGATATTTGTATAAAGCTGACCTTGTGTTCCCACTGCTTGGATTCGGTCCTTTTTTCAGATTGAGAGAGTTGAGGTCATAATCCACTACATCCAAGAACGCTGACCAAGTGCTGGCTGGTGACACATGTCTTTGAAAGGTATCTTCCTTGGAACATGACGGTTACCTTACTGTGTTTCCTTCAACGGTAAAGCTAGTGTTAATGCTGCGTATTAATATTGAGAAAACTTAGAACGCTAAATTTAATTAGCTATCAAAAAACTGGGTGTCCTTCAAAGGTGCGAAGGTACTTCAAGTCTGAACAGTTGCTCACGTTATATCAAGCACAGATTCGCTCTTGTATGGAGCACCTACCTACTGCTCCCACCTTTGGGATGGATCGGCTAAGTACCTATCAGTTGGAGGCTCTGGAATTCATCGAGACGTGTCAAAGGGCTCGTAGGCAATGACACTTGTGAGAAAATTATTTCAGTCTTGAACATCGCCGAAAAATTGCTAGCTTATCGGTTTTCGGATACTTTTCGGGGAGTGTGCAACTATCTGCATGATCTAATACCACCTTGTCCTTTTTTCTATCGGAATGCTTTTAGTTCGAAAAAGAGACATCGTTTCAGGGTTGATGTTCCAAAGACATTTGACTTTACTTTTGAGATAAGAACGTCTAGGCTGTGGAATACGTCGCCTGAGTGGGTTTTCTTGTGGAAGTGTCATACTTTTGTCGCGGCACATCACTATGTCGCTATAGCTAACATACACCGCACCTGCTTACGATTGGTACAAAGGATCTATGCGGAAAAACCTGATCTATTTACTTATTCTTTATCTAAGCCTTCATCTTGAAATATATGGTTAAAGAGAGCGATGGCTGGTAGTCTGTAGTGGTAGGAGTCTTTGCAGAGTCAGCATGGCGAGGTACCACACCACTTCTAGTTATTTTATCGACAAGCAGTAATGTGAAAACATCACTTACAGTTTGAAGGGCAATGTTTCTATATATATCCCAATAGCTGCGTGCCACTGTATTGATATGAGTTGACTTGTTGCTTACCGTTTCCTCACTACACTATAAAACAAACATGCTTCATACTCGTAAACGGAGGCTGCTTGCGCCCCCCCCGCAAGCAGCCTGGACTGGCCGCTGGCTGGCAGCCTGCGGGACTGGACTGCCCGCAAGTTTCATTTAGTAAGAATTTTTTTTTATAAGCTATAATATACAGGGTTACTGGTAATTAGACCGCATACGTTTAAGGTCATGTTCTGCAGGAAAACAAACTTTTGTTAAAACTCAATTCTCTCAACTCAAAAAAGCATTTCCCAAAAAAAACGTGTTGTCCACTCTAGCACTATTTAGTGATTATACACTTTCACACATCATTTATCGAACGTTGAAGAGTGCGCACGCTCTTGCTACGAATCATTACGAAGAGTTACTTTTACATCGGGCAAATACACTTTTTTATTTTGTAAGTATATGGGAAAAAGAAATACGAATATTTATAAACTGTAGAACAAAAGTATGATTTGAATGTACTCAACGTCGTCTTAAAAGGTTGCAGGCTGATTGCCGATGACCCTGTATAATACTTCACTATCACTACATAGTATAAAACAAAGTCGCTTTCTCTGTCCCTATATCCCTATGTATGCTTAAATCTTTAAAACTACGCAACGGATGTTGATGCGGTTTTTAAATAGATAAGAGTGATTGAAGAGGAAGGTTTATATTTATAATACGTGCGTTAAATAGCAGAGAAACGTGGATAATTTTAAAGGTTTGTAATGTGTCATAAATACACACATTTTTTGCGCTTACATTGCAAACGCTGGTTTAACCCTATGACTGATCAAAATAATGTTCTTCAGTATTGTACCCCTTCAAAAAACAAAAGTATGTCTATCTCTAGGGAATAATCCACAATAACCATTTTTATTAGTACTTATATTTAGTATCAGTATTCCACCCGTGCGAATCCGGGGCAGGTCGCTAATATATTATAAACAGTTGGAAGGTTACACAGGAACGAATAAATAAAACAAGAGATTTCAATAAATTAGAGTGCGTTTATTACACGGAATCAGAAGGAACTATTGATAAGCTATCACATCTAAATGCAACCGTTCCAAACAATCACAGCAGGGCACAGCCACTGGTCGGACACATCGCTCTAATGCTGGGGCCACACTAACGAGAAACTCCATTAATTATCGCGATAATGGAGCTTAACCGTAGGTGTAAAATACACCTTCGGTAAACATACATTATTTATTTATTTATTTATACAATTTAAACATTAAACTAACAGTTATATAAACCAACACATTACATGTTTGAGCTAATATTAGGTGTATTTTAAAAGTACGGTTAACGCCCATTATCGCTATAATTAATAAATAGCATTTCTCGTTAGTGTGGCCCCAGGATAACAGATAGGTAAGTTCGCCGATTTGTTGTTCTAAAGAATGTGTATTTTGTTTATCTATTTTCTTGCGTTGCGAATAACTTAAAACGTTTAAACGTGTTATCCTTTAAGTTTATGTATAACATGTAATTCTAAATACATTCTGACACAAATAACCGTAGAACAAATATTCGTAGGTATCAATAACACAAATATTCGTAGGTATCAATAACACAAATATTCGTAGGTATCAATAACACAAATATTCGTAGGTATCAATAACACAAACATTCGTAGGTATCAATAACACAAATATTCGTAGGTATCAATAACACAAATATTCGTAGGTATTAATAACACAAATATTCGTAGGTATCAATAACACAAATATTCGCAGGTATCAATAACACAAATATTCGTAGGTATTAATAACACAAATATTCGTAGGTATCAATAACACAAATATTCGTAGGTATCAATAACACAAATATTCGTAGGTATCAATAACACAAATATTCGTAGGTATCAATAACACAAATATTCGTAGGTATCAATAACACAAATATTCGTAGGTATCAATAACACAAATATTCGTAGGTATCAATAACACAAACATTCGTAGGTATCAATAACACAAATATTCGTAGGTATCAATAACACAAATATTCGTAGGTATTAATAACACAAATATTCGTAGGTATCAATAACACAAATATTCGCAGGTATCAATAACACAAATATTCGTAGGTATTAATAACACAAATATTCGTAGGTATCAATAACACAAATATTCGTAGGTATCAATAACACAAATATTCGTAGGTATCAATAACACAAATATTCGTAGGTATCAATAACACAAATATTCGTAGGTATCAATAACACAAATATTCGTAGGTATCAATAACACAAATATTCGTAGGTATCAATAACACAAATATTCATAGGTATCAATAACACAAATTTTCGTCCTGGTCGTGTATCTACCAACTACTACAGCTCAATTGGTTGGCTCGAGTTACGGCCATTCGTATGTTATATTCGAATGGCCACATCCACCAAAACGCAATGTGCCAGCGTGGTGGATTTGGCCTGACTCTCTCCATGCGAGAGGCCCCGAGTCTTAGCATTAGGAACGTTTAGTGGGCTGTTTATGTGACTGAATGGCTGTAATTCGAACTTTTAAATGTGTAGTAATTTCGACTTGTGACTGTACCCAGTTAAGGACTACACAAAAATAAATTAAAAACACAACAAGTCCGCCCTCGCTGCGCCGGGCGTCTCCTCAGCTCGGCGAGTGCCGCCTCCCTACTACCTACGTCTATAGGAATGTCTAAGGTTAAGTGCTCGTAGGTGCATTCCAAATCCTAAGGATTGCTAAACTTATTTTCTATAATTTAGTAGACAATGACAGTAATTCGTATTTTTAGGTGTATGTTACAAACATCTGAACATTCTTAACGATTTGAAGCGTTTTGTTTGGGTGGTTGCCCGTCGCTTGCAAATTCCGAAGTTTTTCGATCTACCCTCCGTATTGTAAATATTTTCCAGTTGTTGTATGGCCAAGTAGTGAAGTGCAAACACTACTCGTAGTTACTCTTACTTGACTGGATCGATTTTGATGCTGTATTTTTTTTCAAACTGATTAGGTTAGTTAGGAAAACCGAAATTGTTTTGTCGTTAATTTATATCCTTCTTAATAAGACAAGGCGAAAAATACATGCGTCAGATGACAAGTCACGCGCTTGTCACTGACCACTGACCGCACATTGCGACGCAGCTATTGAACTTAGAGTTTAGTACATAGTCAAATAGCGTATTGTGTTCGTCACCCCATTACTTATAATATTAATGTTCTCCTTGTCTTATAAACAAATGAATGATACGAAATGATCGAATGTTCAGATGTGTCCTCCCTCTCACTTACATAAATTAATGTCATCGTGCTGGCCCCAAATCATCTATGAAATTGTCCGAATATTAGATCTAACAACATAACAGAAACGACTAAAACAGTTATACTAACTAACTCCCTCATTTAGTTCACAGCAGTTAAGTACAAGTTATTATACTTTTGTATAGATTCGAAAGTAAAAATATTGAATAAATATATGTATTATAGTCTAGTTGTAGAACTTAAGTTCAGTGATTCTATTCTTCCTCCCTTTTCAAAGTCGGTTAGAAATATAAATTACATTGTAACAAATAAAGGCAACAAATAAATATTTCACTGTGAAAATTAACTAGGTTGACATATTTTAAGTATTTCACAGTGAAAATCAATATGGTTGACATATTTTAAAAATTTCACTGCGAAAAAATTAACATATATTTGACATATTTTCCCTAAAACGGGTAACTCACATGTCTATTAACATTGGCCGTCAAATGCGGTTAAAACTTGTATTAGTAGGAGTTTTTGCCGAGCCTACCGGGGAAGTAACAAACATTTTCCCCGTTATATCAACGACAAGTAGTAATGTGTAAAAATTTTATGTTTGGAATGATAATGTTTCCTCCTCCCGTTACGGTAACGTCTATTGAAGTTATTGTAATTAAAAAAACTTCTGGCCTGGTTCTGATCGACCACATCACACGTGACCCGTTATTTAAATAAAACTAACAAATGAATAGTTGTCACTGGCATCTTAAAAATATAAATAAATAAAAATTAAGTACGAATTCAATGTCATGATTAAAATATTTGAGGATTCTTGTTATTTGTCTAAAACAGCTTTTAGTCAAACAATATTTTTAAGATCTACACATATTTGTACTTTTTTCACATACTTTTAGATCACACCTTCAATCATTATAAAAAATAAAATGGAATATTAAAAACATTATACAGGTCTTAATCGCTATCTAATGTGTTGTCATATATGGGTTAAAATATATGTCAAATTATTGTTGTATTTAATGAGACCCTTAGATAGCAGATAAACTGATTAGAGACAATGATTAAAGATGACGCCTAAAAAAAATTTCGCACATCTAACATGATTTGTTTATTTTATCCAAATCGAAAGTTTTGAATGCAAATTGACTGTTTTGCCGAATTACATTCTTAAAACTGCCCAGTGTCTATTGACATCGGTAATATTAAAAAAACAAAAACATAGCCAGGCGGTAAAAAGCCACGCTAAAACAATCAATAAATCAAAAAGAATCACTCATTCATACAAATATTATCTTAGATGGGAGCCATCTATCGTAAGATTTGTAAATCAATTTTTTTATCTACTCTGGTGAAAGTATCATTACAGATAAAAAAATTGCTCGCGACCAAGTCTTGTATAATGTTTTTTTTAAATATGAGTTCAAATAAAGTGATTAAATTAAATACAAGGCTATGCAGACCATCTGTACTCCACCGAAAGGGAGACGTTAAACGTAATTTCATAAGGACCAACTCAAAAACAGCAGTAGTCTAAAAATATTTCAAATATTAACATTAACGCGACCTATGGCGCAACACGAATTGTTTTGGACAACTTTTTTCTCTCCGAAAATGAATAATATACCTACCAACATAACACTTTGTGGATATTCATGAAGTATATTAAATATATTTTCAAGTATCAAAGACTAAAAAGTCAAAACTTTCTCGGAAAATTTAACTTATTCCCATTAATGGTGATCTTATCGCTTACAGCGCTATCTTCCATGCAACTATTGAATTAAAAAAAATATTGGTGAACTTTTCACATACAGCACTATCTAACCCCAAACTAAGCACAGCTTGTTCGAAGGGAGCCAGCTAGGTGATATAAAACCCAGACACAGAACAAATATTTGTCTTCATCACACAAATATTTGAACTTGGTGAAAATCGAACCCACGACCCTCGGCTCGAACCAGACCACTAAGCCACGAGGGCAGTGGAGTACTATCTTCACGCACACATTTTAATGGTATATTAAATGATTTCATTACAATTTTCCATGCACCCTTTCACCATAGTAACAGTGTTCTGCGTAGCCTCATCTAGTTAAAGCCCTTATTACACTTGGCTAAATTTAGTCGCTATTTAATTCAGTAAAGTGTAATAGCATTCAAAATTAAGCTAGCATACTAAATTCAGACGTGGGGAATGCTAACTTCTAACTTGCTGAATTCAGTTGACTAACCTTGCTTCTAAATTCAGCAACTAAATTTAGCCTAGTGCAATAAGCTTAAGCTAACAAATTCTTAACTCCGTCTCAAACTAACCTTACAAAGTATTAAGCATCTGGATATTTTAATGTATTTGTTAGTTTGTAACTTTAAAAAGCTTTTTTAGCTTTTTTTTAATTGTTGAAAAACAATAATAATTAACTACCCCTATATGTTACAGGAACGCTTGTGTGTGTTAGTTTACGCTTAAAGGGGCATACAGTTTATTTGTAAATATTTTTACATGTTATGTAGACCACCTGTACCTACTTGTAGATTTTTTCATGTGGAGAAAAACATTTACGTTTGCCCACCACATGGTGAGGTATGTCGGCCTCGACACCATGAAATACGCCATGGTGCCCCTACCGACTAAAACCCCACAGGTTTATCCTGCATGACCAGGGGTCAGGGTCGCGGGGTCACTTTTCGCATTCTCTGACCCTCGCCACCGCATTTAGCTTGTACTTTATTGTATTTACTTGTAGTATTAATCTTAACCATTGGGAACCAATATAATAAAGAACCAATGGAAACCAATAACTCATTATTCCTTTATCACTATGAAAATAAGAGCGAAATTCCTTCGGCCCGTTTCGACATGATCCATAGCGCATCTTTAACGGGTCTTTTTAAAACTCAGATATTAAGGTCTTCCCATACAAAATTATTTCCATTACAATACAGAACCTCTGTATGACCCTTAAAGGTCACCACTCATTTATTATCTCAGCACCTATACATTCAAAACAAAAGCATTGAATAGTGACCATCTTGTCATTACAACTATGCCTATACAACCACAGTCAGTCTTGTTGACGTAACAACGTCTAATAAATCGATGAACACCGGCTGCATGCACGAAGAAGTGTCCCGTTACGTTGTACGCTTGCGCCGGATCTACAGGTCTACTACGAAGTCCGATAAACGATATATCGGCCGAAGCTATGGACGTTTTATACCACGAAACACAATCGGTTGGTTAATCTGATCGGGTGTTTCGTTCATCCCGACCGACGCTGATTTGACAGTTTTTGTGTCATCAACCGACCGATTGTGTTTCGTGGTATAAAACGTTCATAACTTCGGCCAATATATCGTTTATCGGACTTCGGAGTAGACCTGCTATTCTCTTGCCATCGGATCGCCAATTGCTACTTTATTCTAAGGTTTTTTTTGTTTATTGTTTTTCTTAGTAATTTAAGTGCAATAAAGAGTTTATTAAAATTCATCATTTCACGAATGTTTTGTTGACGTTGTCACGTTGACCGACTTTACAGACAACCATTTTTTTTTCACAAACATAGCAATGCTTCGTTCATTCGTTATTTAATTACTTGCGACAATGAGCGGTGACCTTACTTAATATTAATTAAATACTAAAAATTAAGGTAGCTGTGTGTAGAGGCAATATTAATACTCAAAGTTTGTGTTTGCGGTGTGTCTGTGTTAACTACCTATATACCTGACGTAATATACACGCGTGACGAACGAACGACCAAAATAACAAGTTCTTTAGGATTTTTCCTTCACTAATAACTCGGTACTAAGTAACTCGGTAATAGACTTTTTTTGTACATCCTACTTTTTAGATTTGTGCAGTTAAATTTGGCCCTTAAACCTGTCGGTTAGAGTCGAGTGTTGATCGGCCGCTCGCCGCGTGTACCGTCAGAGTGCGGGGTGTTCAGTCGTCGTGGAGCGCGTTCTTGAGCTCCATGGCGAGCTTGTAGCCGAGCTCGGGCCGCCGGTCGCGGCCTTCTACCATTGCTAGCACCTGCCGACATATTACAATATTACATTTTAATAAAATAGACATTGTGACTAAAAAAATAAATAAATAGTCCGTAAGATTTTTAAAAACTTGTACACGTATTTTTGAAGTGAAAAAAAAAAGATTTTTCGTGGGCTGTGAATTGCATTCTAGCGTCACGCTCGGGAATGATAAGAAATCTACGTGTAAACTCGGGACCACGGCCATTGGCCATCGAAAAATGCGGCAGCATTTCCCATTGGGTATATAGCCATGCTCATGGCCACGCCCTCCGGTTCCACCCGCGTAGTTTCCAAAGTGAGCTATCAAATTCTGAGTTATAACTCAGTAACTGAGTTTTCACTTTTATCGGCCGTTCCTATGTATGACTGCCAATATTTTTTTTCTTCTGTTTCACAAACAAACAATGGCGGTATTGTGCTTAGAAGTTTCGAGTGACGTCACGTCTATTTCCGATCTTTATGAAGACGTGTGTCACAACCCTCTCACCCCGGAAGTTTGGTAACCTATAAATACTATAAAGAGGATAATACCACCAGTTCGGAGTTGTAGGTGGACTGGTAGAGGATAATACCAAAGTTGATGATAGGCTATTGGAACGTACCTGGTCGGAGTTGACGATGACGCCGTTGTTGTTGAGGATGGTGGCCTTGGTCTTCTCGATGTCGAGCAGGTCCACGCCGCGCGACGCGTCCTCGATGAGCACGGCGCGGTACCCGATGGCGAGCGCGTCCGCTATCGTCGCTCCTGCGCGCCACAGATATAATGCAACGATTCAAATATAAATGTTGTAGTGGTGGGACTGTTTTCAGAGTAAGCCTGGGGAAGTACCACACAGTTACCAGTTTTTCTACCGCCACGCAGAGTAATGTGTTATATTTTTTGTTCCCAAGGCAATGTTTCTAGACAAATTGCAGGCCAAAGAAAGCATTTTGAAACGGTGACAGAAATACATCGCGTTGGAACCTGGTCATCGGGGAAGTTTAACTCTTCAAAGACAAATGAAGTTTGCCAACCCGCAACGTGGCCAGTGTGGTGGACTATGGCTTAAAACCTCCCTACTTGGTTAAGCAGAAACCCGTGCCACAACAATGGAGACTATGGGTTCACACGGGGAAGCGTTAGTTGAAAAACGCTCACCTAGAGGAAACTTGTACTAGTATGTTGCTTGTCATCGGGGACATGTTTCGTTATACCTAAAAAATAAAATGAAAAAATGCACGTGTAGGTTACAGTCAGTCCAGCCCGACGTAATTACCTATCGACGCATCTGATGGACTCATCAAGGAGAGTGCAAGCGCGTGACCGCTTGTCGTTTGCCACTCAAATGTACTATCGGTATCTTCTAGGTAAACACGCTTCAACATAGATCCCATCGTCGCTCAACATCAGGCGAGATGGTGGTCAAGGTTATTTATTTATCACTTTTGGACTGGACTGACAATTACTGGACTGACAATAGCATACGTATATTCATTTAAAATGTGTAATAACCACGTCAGTTTTTGTACGTGTGCGTGTCAGTGGAGATGTAAAGTTGTCTGGTTTGCTTATGGAAAACTATTGTCGAGGTAGAGAAGAAGAGTGATTGTGACGCACCGACGCAGACGTCGTAGGCGAGCCCGCAGATGTAGATGTCTGTGGCGCCGCGCAGGCGCAGCTGCGAGCTGAGCGAGGTGTCGGTCAGCTTCTTGTTGTCCCAGAACACGGAGTACGAGTCCACCTCGGGGTTCGTGCCCTTGTACACCTTGATGGCGCCCTCCACCACCTGGGGCCGACGAATAAATAATAATAATAAATATTGGTGGACAATTCACACACACAGCACCATCTGACCCCAAACTAAGCAAAGCTTGTAATATGGCGGCCAGATAGCTGATATAATACTTATATACTTGTGAATACATACCTACTTATTGTACATAGAAACACCCAGACACAGTACAAACATTTGAATTCATCACACAAATATTTGCACTGGGTAGGGATCGAACCCGCGACCCTCGGCTTCGCAGGCAGAGCTACTACCCACTAAGCCACAAGGCCAGTGTAATACCTTGCCATTGTCACACACTTATTAAAATGTATTTATAATGTGACTGTATGTGTTGTGTATAATGGCTTTACAAATAAATACACGTTTGTTGATATTAGCGACGAACTAAACATAGCTTGTAGTATGTGAACTAAATTACAGAAATGTAACTAAATTACACATTGGGAAACTAACATAGAAACAACAACAACATAAAGGATTATGAGTACCGTAAACGAGAGACGAAGCCGGTCGCGGTGACGTCTTATATACTACCGAGGTCATACAGTCCATAATAAAGTGTCGCGTGGACCGCAAGTCACAGGGCAAGTCGACGCACTACCACCCATACATTGTCTATACCTATTCACAAAATTCGTACCAAACGGGTTGAGTGCACTTTCCTCATACGCACAGCTTTAGAATGGAATAAGTAGCCGGCCTCAATTTTCTCTGAGAAATATACCTAATCTAAAACTTTTCAAGGTCAGAGTGAATAGGTACTTTCTAGAATTATGAGGGTTCATAAAGTTTTGCGTGTCTCGCAGGTCTACCGTCTAATTCTCCTGCTTTCTGCTATGCTTTGATTTGTGACGCAGCTGATAGGAGACAACATCATCTGCTGTCCGTTCCACGGCATACGGAAGGAGATGTAGTTGTCTGCTTTCACCGGCGTTACCAAATTGGCCGAGGACGTCACGAATCAAAGCGTAGCAGACAGCTGGAGAGTTATGCGGTAGAGGTGCCGTAGTGGTGGTAGCGAGCGGGTTACCTTCAGGCTGGAGTGCAGCTCGGCACCCCAGGTGTCCTGCACGCAGTGGCGCGGCCACAGGCGCTGCTTCATGGCGGGCGGGCCCGCGAACACCACCGTGTCGTACGCCTGCGCCTTGTCCGCGCACACCTACGGACAGACAACATCACGTTTATATAAATAAACTATAATTTATTCCAATCAGCAACTAATTAAGAGTAAAAAACCGCCCGAGGCTAGATGTGAGGACGCGCCTCCGCTTTGTGTTAAAAACCAAGTGTTGGTTAAAATCCAAACTGTCTTCCTTAAACGTCAAACTGTTTTCTTGGACCTTACGTATATAATAAAGCTATTAAGGACGTTCCTAGGCTAAATGAACTTAATAACAGAGAAGCTAAAGAAGCAGTACATAACTGGCTAAGAAACTTAAATTATGAAAACACAGAACAACTGATGGTAACCTTTAAATGAGAATCTAACAATAAATTATTTACTAATCAACTAACTCCTTTAACTTTAACTAATCATGAAACATTAAAAAAAAACAAATAATGATTATAACATTTGATATTTAATAAGACTAAAAAATTAATATTATATAGTGTCAATACAATAACTAAATTCGTAGCATTTGAGTAATGCACTATTCTAAATTTTGTTTAATTATATTGAATACCGAATTTAAATACAAATGCAATGTAATATAAATGGACTAATTATATTGATTACCGAATTAACACATAATTTAATATCAATTAATTAATTATTTCAATTGGATTCGTGGGTAAACAAACGGAGAAGGGTTAGCAGCATCTACGACACAAGATTTTTCTTAGTGTAGGTGTTGCGTGACTTGCAATGTGCTACAAGACATATTATATGCTTATTTATAAGTACCCTAAATTGTATCAAAAATGTGCTTGTAATTATGTTATAATAATAAATGTTCATTTCATTTTCATTTCATTTCTTCACTTGACATTTAAATTGTTTAGTTGAGATATGTAGGGTAGATGGTATGACGCTAGATCAATAGTGAATACGAAGATTTGATTTCAGCACGCAAATCCTCGCTTTAGGTTTTTGTCTGATACACTTCGGAGTATGTGAAAGTGATCTGCACGATCTAATATTGCCCTTTTCTCTACCGGACTGCTTGTAGCTCGAAAAAGTGTCATACAAGTGTAAACCTACAAAGTTAAAAAAAGATAATAAACATAATATTTTCTTTTCCATATCCATTAGAGAGATTTGGCCATTAGGGATATGTCAAATAAAATAACAAAAAATGATTTTTTAACTTTGTATGGAAAACAAATGTTGAGTTTTCATGTCTCATTTTCACATAATTATTATATTATGATTCAAAGCTCAATATAGATGAACTAACCATGAATATGGTATAATAGGTAATATCTTTTTGCTGCACCTGGTATAAACATATATTAATTTTATATATTAGATATAAGCTCTAAAACCTTGAGAAGAAGTTCTTCGCTGGTTGAGCCCGACAAGTGTCCCGTACTTGCAACATCGACATTTTATATCAATTTCAGTATCGTTGCAATATAACTGGAGTACAATTGAACCGCGTTGATAACACGCGATTCCCGCGTCAGAGATAAGCTAGCTTCAGACCAGGCTAGTTCGCTCCGAGTGTTTAGGGTAGGTAGATGATAAGCTAGTGACCGATCAAGCTACCTACTAATTAGCCCATCAGGGAGATTATTGTTAAACACGTATTTTTTCTATACCTATTTGCCTCATATTTTTCTACAATCAAACTGACGTGACGGCCTAAATAGAATGGTATGAGTATTGTTGACCCCGTCGGTCGTCATCCCAAATGACGTAAAATAGTAGGTACTTAAGCTACACTCCGCGAGGTATAAGCTGAGCTTTGCATTAGTGTGAGCGATCACCAATCAGGCAGGAGCGCGGCGAAACAGAATGGCGCCGCGCCTAAGGCCGGTTGTCACACCTACACTATCCATGTACACTCACACAAATGCAAAGCACAGCTTATGCCTCGCGGAGTGTACCACAGTTGTTTAATGTTAATTATGGGATATTTCCCGTGGCTTTGTGGCTCAGTCGACAGTGAGTCTGTTCACTGAGTTCACGTGGGTCGTGGATTCGATTCCCACTTAGGACAAACACTATATGAAGCGTGATGAATACCGCACGAGTTATAGGCACTATGACTGGCCACTGTCCTTTAAACAAGCACCTGTTTAATTTAGGTGTGACAGATAGCCCTCTATGCAGGGGTTGCAGGAAGAAACGCCACAGCATGTGATTGTGGAATGCAGGAGCGTGGCAGATCAACGGGCAGAATTACTCCACTCCCCAGCAGCAATCCTAGAGGCTTTCACCAACCTGAATAGGTTGCTTGCCTTCTGGGATAGCCTGGGATGGTTGGAGTAGAAGGGAAATATGAGCCACGCACAATGGCCCAATTAAGAGGCTAAGTGCGGAAAAGGCCCCGTTAAACTAACTAACTAACCTGAGATGTTCGGCCCATTTTTTGGGTGAATTGGAAATTTATTTAGGCGTTTGAGCCCTTTGTGGTTGGGAGCACTTAATAACCGGTTTTTTAACCAGCATATTTATAGTAGCTTTTGAGTTACGAGTTCGCGAATAATACATGACTGTCATCCACTAATCTGACTTGCCTAATGCAATGCAGCATGGGTATAAGATCAATAAAGAATCTGAATCTAATCCGCACTAGGTTACTGTGGTGTGAGTATGGCGTTTAACTCTCTTCTTGTGAAAGAAGGTTCAAGTAACAGTACCATTTAATGGCCTGCTTATGCATATTTTGTTCGTCCCGCAACTCTACATCACGAGAACTACACGTTGTCTTCAGCAGACAAATCACGCAAGTAGACGAGCAACTCGGCCCGCCACTCGCCTCCGGTACTGTCCCGTGTGAGCGCGGCGGCCGGTGGCGTGCCCGGTCTGTCATAAATCCAGTTCGGCATCTTCGCTTCGAGGTCAACACCGAAATTTAATCATTTTTGTTCGATATTTACGTGTACTGAACTAATCTGTGGCGTACTTTACAACTTATGTCACACGAGTTTCGTCTGAACGTCTTTAGTAATTTATTTATTTAGACAGTAAATCGTCGTTCATAATAATTAAATATAACATTAAAATAATAATTTATGATTTTAAATTAACAAATTGTTTTTTTTACACAAGAATTACTCCAATAAAACTTTTTTAGTAATTGTTGGTTTTGTTTTTTTTTTCAATCTCGATCAAATATCGTGTGGCGAGAAAAGTAGATCGCTCTGTTCGAAAAAAAGACATCAGAAAGAAACTTACCATAAACCATTTCATGGTTTTATCTTCAGCGATGACGAATTTCTATTTTTTTTTTAAGTATAGAGTGACGAGACGAACAGGACATGTGCCTGATGGTAAGCAACATGCCTGCCACACAACAGCCCGGTGACACGCAGCTATTGGAGCATGAAGAGTCCAAATCATTACCTAGCACTGCACTGCGCTCGTCTCTCAGAGATCTAAGATATTATATCTCTAAGCCCTGTAATTTATCTGAAAACATTGCCATTCAAGCCGGAAAACAGTAAATTTTGCACATTACTGCTTGGCGGTAGAATAATTGCTGAAGGTGTGTCCATATAAACTTTCATCCTCCATTTCAACATCTTCAACCGTAATCGATACAAAGTAGCCTATGTCTTATCTTGGAGTCTGGTCTATCTGTATACCAAATTTCACCTAAATAGGTTTAATAGTTAAGCGTTACAGACATAAAGAGGTACTTTCAAATTTATCAAGTGCGGATGAATGTTTTCTGTATGTCCTTTATAAAATCCTAAGCTATGCATTTGATCATGTTACTAAAATTTCTGTGCATAAGCCAAAGAAGGTTTCTGAGATCTTTATATGACAATATCTAATATCGGAGCCGGAATGGGCCAACCAGTTTTTTAAAATAAAATGGATCTTCGAAATGTTGTACGCTCATAACTTTTGAATGACTCCACCAACTTTGATGATTCTTTGTTTTACGTATTCGTTATTATAGGGAGGATGTTTGTATGGCATACAATTTTGACGAAAATAATATGGTGGTACGAAGTTCGCCAGGTCAGCTAGTGTATTATAAAAAAAAGCTATCTTGGTCTTGATTCTCTGATCTTTTAGAATACGATCCTTTTGAAAAATACTCAGCGTCCTTCCCCCCCCGGACCTCGCTCAAGAGTAGACGTACGCTGGGATATTTTCGAAATTTTATTAAATTTTTACAACAAATAATTAAAACCAATAAATTAAATACTTAAAAATACCAAGGCTACCAGGAGCGCATAATTGTGAAGAAAGTGGATCGGAGTCAACACTACGCACACGGGTACGCTTACATCGGACACCGCATCACTTACACGAGCTACACACACTAACGCTGTGCTACGTACACAGCCGCCGCCATCTGCGCTACGAGCTACGGTCGACACCTGTGCTACGGTCTCTGCATCGGTACGTTTTATCGCCTTACCATTCTGTGAGCCTGGTACTTGTGCCCATCGAGGCGCTCTCTAAACGCTTTGTCACCTGACGCACCCTCGCTGGCCTGTTGTTTGCATTGTTGGGAGCGTTATTGTAACCATGCCGCTTAAACGCACCCCGCCTCAGACAATAATCTCCTCCCCGTCGACATCGGCATTCGCCACTCCTATTCAACATTATCCATCAGAGTCCAACGTCTCAGAAGTTGGACAGGAGGCCGGAGTGAGCGCTGCTTCTTCGGTTAGTAGCCTAAGTACGACTGCTTCGAATGCCAAGAGCGCTACCAGCAGGAGTACTACTGCCACTGCCAAACGTAAACGTGGCGAATATTGTAACAATGCTGACGAGGATATAGGTGAATTTAGTAAAGCAGAAATCATGACTATGTTCAAAACTCTCCAAAAGCAACAAGACGCTAAATCTGAGGTAATACTGAACTCTATAAGTGATTTGAGAATGTCGATAGAGTTTATGTCCGCTAGATACGACGAAGTTTTGGAAAAGATTGATTTTCTTGAAAGCGAGAGGCGGAGCGATAAAAATTATATAAAGTCATTGGAGAAGCGGCTGGAGCTTCTTGACCATAACGCTCGGTGTACTAGTTTAGAAATGCGCGATGTCCCGCAAAAACCGAAGGAAACAAAAAACGATCTCAAACAAATCGTAATGAATGCAGCGCAGTCGCTTGAGGTTCCGCTTCAAAACAACGAAATTAAAGATATATATAGACTCAACTCGAGGGCATCCACTAAACCGATAGTCATTGACTTCACGACGGTGGCAACGCGAGATAATTTTCTTGTTTCATTCAAGAAATACAATAAACAGCATCCACACAACGGATTTAAGACAACAAATATGAACGTTGAAGGTCCTAGCAAAATAGTTTTCCTCTCAGAAAATTTAACTCAGCGGGAGCGTAACCTTTTTTACGCGGCTCGAAAATTTTCCAAGGACTATGGATACAAATATTGCTGGACTTCGTTTGGCCGTGTGTTTATGCGAAAAAGAGAAGGTGAGCCACCGATTCGTATAAATGACGAAAATGACCTTTCAAAATATAGAGAGACATGACTCAAGATAGATTTATATTTTGTAAAAGTACGTAAACTTTTCGATATTATTGTTTTCCTATTTGTTAAATTAAATTTTATAAATATTTTATTTTGTAACAGAAAACTGCAGAACAGCTATTCCATTATTTACAAAGTCTATACACACCATACCAAGCTAAATGATAACAACCACTCTAATATTAATATATCTATTAAATTTGTTATAAATCTGCAGAAGTATATATTTACCTACTGCGTTGAATTGTATTGCCAACCTTTGAGAAAATGTATGCTTATAAATAAAATGCCCCATTACAATTTGATTAGACATACTCTATTATATACATATTTTAGGACAATAATTACAGCCAAAAAAGTTCCAGACGTAGTCATACAAAGTCTTATTGATACGTTGAGAATACGCTTCCACACGTTAAAGAACATTTCATATAATTTGAGTTTGAAACAGTGCATCTTCATGTGTTCAAACATAGTAATAAAAATACAATTATGGGAGATTTAGTAAATAATGAGCTTTTATGGGAAATAGACAAACCAGAATCGGTAGACTGCAGACAAACATTAGAACCTTCAAAATGCTCAAAATTATTAAACCAATACTGTATCGGGAATAACTTTATAGTGATAACGCAAAATATACGCAGCATCCACCAGAACCTTGATCAATTTCTAGTGTATATTAGCACTTTTGATGTAAGCATCGACGTAATAGTTCTCACCGAGTGCTGGACTGAGAGACGCGATCCACCAACAATTGATAATTATAATTTATATTTTACCAAAAATAATTTCAATCAAAATGACGGGGTTGTTGCGTACGTATTAAAAAAACACACAGTTCATTCTAAGGAGTCTGTTTTGCCTGAGGGTAATTTTTTGACCCTTGAGATTAATGACGTTTACAATGTTATATGTACATATCGGCCTAGTGCTTTTCCAAATCCAATAACATATCTACATTCATTAGATGAGGTATTGAGTAATGTCAAAGTAAAAACAAATGTTATTCTAACTGGAGATATGAATATCAACACCCTGCCTTGTAACATTAGTGAAGCTCGAGTTTCAAATTATTTGAATTTAATGGCTTCGCATAACCTGGTACAAGGCATCATCTTGCCTACCAGAAACTCTAGCTGTTTAGATCACTTTATGGTAAAACAACAAAAGCGTGGCAGACATTGGTTTATCCCAGTTTCACTGATCACTCTCAATAATGCTCAGAATAAAAACCGGTCCGGAAGCTATAACAAAAGAAGTAAAAATAAATTCAAAACATTTACAAATGTTGAGGCTATAAAAAAGCACTAGGACAATACTGTTGGGATCAATATTATAGAGTAGATGACGTTAATGAGGCAGCTAACCAACTTGTATCCATTCTACGACAAGTGATTGAGGACAACACTACAACTAAAAGTATAAGCACTAAACACAAACCATTAAAACCTTGGATCTCCACCAATATAATTAAATGCATTAGACACAGGAACTCCCTGCAGAAAGAGTGGAAAAAAATCTCCAACAAATACTGAGTTGAGAAACAAATTTTTAAAATATCGAAATGCGTGTAACAAACTAATTAAAACTATAAAAAACAATTATTATAAAAACAAGTTTGAGCAATGTCATGGTAACGTAAAAGATACATGGAAAACTATCAAAGAAGTGTGTAACTACAACAACAATAAAACAAATACAGAGTCCTTGTTGAAAACCAAAAAACTCTCCAATTGATTCTCTTAATGATGTCAATAATTTTTTTACATCAATTGGCCAAGATATCGCCAACGTGACATTGGTTAAATTGAAAAAGACACAGACTGAACTTGCGAATTCGGCTAGTACTACCTCTAGTACGGTTCCGATTGGATCATTGTCACTATTCCTTACAGATGAAAAGGAAGTAATAAGTACAATTTCTAGTCTGAAAAGTGACAGTGCTCCTGGTTGGGATGGTGTCTCTTCGTCATTAGTAAAATCATGTTCACAATTTCTAGCTGAACCTATTTCCTATTTATGTAATTTAAGTTTCACCAAAGGAGTATTTCCGTCTGCGTTCAAGAAAGCTATAGTCTGTCCCATCTTCAAGGCCGGAAGGAGAGAAATTGCTTCCAATTACAGGCCTATTTCTCTCTTACCAACTCTAGCCAAAGTCATAGAAAAATCGCAAATAAGAGATTGATGTCTTACCTTGAGAAGAACAACATCTTGGCCGATAACCAGTATGGATTTCGTCATCGTAGGTCAACTGATGATGCAGTGCTCAAATTAACAACTTTGACATCAAAATACCTAGACACTGGACAAAATGCGTAGGTGCGTTTTTTAGACCTCCAGAAGGCTTTTTGATACGGTCTGCGTACCTATACTTCTGGCACGATTACAGGCTGTTGGGATAAGGGGTAGCGTACACGAATGGTTCACGGACTACTTAAGTGATCGTAGACAACAAGTTCGAGTGGGAGCATTTAAGAGTGAAGATGCTGTTAGCAATTATGGAGTCCCTCAAGGAAGCACATTAGGACCCAGTCTGTTTTTGGTGTATATAAATGAGCTTTGTAAACAAAAACTCTGTAATGCTGACATTCTTATGTTCGCAGACGACACTGTCATCCTTTTTCACGGACCTACTTGGAATAACATCCGAAAAATAGTTGAAAATGGAATGTCTCAAATTGTTGCATGGCTGGAAGACAACCTTCTGAATCTGAACATAGATAAAACGAAATATATGTGTTTCAGAAAGACAAACCGGGACAAAATTCCATCAGAATTTAGTATACAGGCTCATTGTTTTCCTGTAATCGTAAAGAAAGTGAACACGTAGATTGCAGCTGTGGCGTCCTTACTCGTGTGGAGACTACGAAATATCTAGGAGTCACTATAGATGACAAAATGACATGGGGACCACATATACATTTAGTCTCCAAGCGAGTAAGGAAACTGATACATGTGTTTAGGTTGCTGCGACAAGTAGCCGATAAAACGCTACTTTTACAAACATATAGGGCACTGGGAGAGTGTATAATAGGCTACTGTGTTTGTTCATGGGGTAGTGCTGCAAAAACATACTTGATAGAGGTGGAACGAGCACAAAGAGCTTTACTTAAAGTAATTATGTCACTACCATTTAAGTACCCAACATCTAACCTCTACAAAGATTGTGATGTGTTCTCTGTGCGGAAAATCTTTGTAAACCAATCAATTAAAAGATATCATAAAGAAATCGTCCCATATTTACCCGCTAATAAAAACGACGGAGCAAGTGCCCAGTACCTGCCTATAAATCTGCCATTGGCTGGAGACACTATGTGCATATGGCTCCAATTTTATATAATCATCTTAATAATTATTGTTATAATATCAAGTCCTCGGATATGTATGAATTAAAATTAACCATAAAGGATTGGCTTGAGCAATACAATTATGATGCTTTGGAGAAATTATTTCTGAGAGTGGAATAGGCAAAATATATTAGAAAAATGTGTAGAAGGTGTGGTTTTCGTTTTCTTTTTTGTAATGATATAACTTTAACTGCTTCATATTTTTAATTTCTCATATATGTATGTACGAGTACTACTATTAAATAATAATTTAGGTACTTAAATTAGCTGAACATTTTTGGGAAGACACTGTTTGCTGCAACACAGCTAGCGCTAAAGCAGCAGACAGGGTTACTTATTTATACTGTGCACATTGTTTTTTCTGAAAATAAATTATTTTGTATTTTGTATTTTGTATTTGTAGCTCGTTGGAACGAGCATCCCGCGCTACTGTGGACTGTTCTTATTTACGATAATATTGAATTTCAGCAAGCATTGTTCTCGCTTGTGTTTATACAAAACACTAACTTTAGTAAATATTTGAAAGCGAACTGAAGATAACTATTAAACAGCTGCTGGTTTAAAATACACATAGCACATATTTCATCAGATTGGCCTGTTCTACCTCAATCAAATTAGAAATATAGGACCCGTCAGTGCTCAGAATGTGTCATAGCAGAGAACATCCGTCTAGAGCTAGATCCTAGAGGTCTAGAGGGGCAGTCTGACGGCAGTCGCCGTACCGTTGCCACTGAGGGCTTGGGGCGTTGAATAGTTAGGGCCGTCCGGTATCCCACCAAGGGATAGACCTTTCCGAGGAAGTGACGCGCCACTGGTGTCCGGCGCTATCGCCGGGTCGCCGGGTGTCCTTCCCCTCGCGAGGTGGGTCCGCAAGGGCAGTATCAGAGGCACGGTTAAATGCAATAGCGGTACCGCAACTGTCGTCAAGCCAGAGCTGACCTGTGGGGGTTTAGTCAGTAGGGGCACCAAAGCTCCGTGGTGTCGAGCCTGACACGGAACTTCTCGCCAGTTTGTTGTGAATAAAAATGTAAATGTAAAGTGAGGCGGTGTGTAGTGTGTAGTCCGCCTGTGAGCACTGACCGGACTGGAGGGGTGCAGCTCGCGCATGTGCACGTTGTCGATGAAGGACACGTGGTCCGGGGGGTGCCAGTCCAGCGAGTAGAACACGCAGTCGAACCCCACCGTGTCCAGCAGCCGGTTGATCGGGTCCACCACCTGGAAACAACAGGCAATCACGGTAATTTGCTGGATCAACCAAGAGCGAATCCAGGGGGTGACAAAACCTCCCCCTGGGCTGGGTCCAGTACTTATATAGACCACTAATTAAAACGCACGCATGCACTTATCGCACGGTCTTGTGACTTGACACCTCTGGGGCCAATGCTGGATCAGCCCTTCGCATCAACCCATACAGTCTACACCATATTTTCACCAGTTATTCTACTGCCAAGCTATAATGTGCAAATGTAAATGTGTTCCGGTTTGAGGGCAATGTTTCCTGAGTTCTATTTCTCTTTTATCGTTGTTGACGTGTCATCAATGATGCTTATACCTAAGTCGATGCGTTTTACATTAAAATATTTTTATTTGGTACTAGAAGCGCCTTGTGGGGTAACCCCCGGTTTAGCAGTTTTTCCCGATAATTTATCTTCGCAAAATACGATTCATACAAATTAATTCAGTACTTTAATTATGGAAATAAATTATTTTTAATATAAATATTCTCATATTCTATTCATATTCATATTCTCAGAAAAAAAACACAAACCGCAATTTAACATTAAACTCAGACACTCCACAAAATTTCATAAATTTCGTGAAATCTACGATAACCTCGTCCAGGTAAAGATAAGCAAGTTTTTAGTTTTTTTGTTGATGTTTCATTAAAAAACCGCTTTCGATAACATTTATATGGCACACCACCTCAGAAGAAGGTACTATCTTTGAAACACTACAATCACCAAGATCGATGCCCAATAGGTGGAGCAATCGCGTAACATAAGTACATACATGTAAAAAAGAACATACAACCGATTTAAGAACCTCCTCCTTTTTGACGTCAGTTAAAAAGTAAGACAAAATATCAAAAGCGTCAATCCCCATAGAGTTAGAGCTAAGCCACGAGTAAAGAACAGCACAGCGAGCCGCCTTGTGCCTATCCCATAAATCAGTATGGGCGTGGGAACAAAACACCATTATTTATTTGTAACTGCATGGAATTACGGCGGTGGCGTGACTTGACAGCTTTCAGCAATGAACCGCTTGTTTCGTATTTGCGGTATCTGTGCCGTAAAGACCCGTGTCGTCATTACTTCTATCAATGACGCTACTGCGCAAAAAATTGAAGAATTATCAACCTATACCTGCAGTATGATTTTTCGTATCTTTTGGATAATATCATAAGTATAGCAGATCGAACTTCAACTGGAGAGGCAAATGATAGAGTAAGAGAATATCCCAAAGATGGGGTAAAGGCTATGACGATTGTTGTATTTGTTCATTATTTCGGGCATGACAAATATTACGTACTCAACATCCACATGAGAAATTAGAATATTTTTTTTAATTCTTTATTAATAAGGTAAATAATAACTACCTGATAACAATAGTTCATTCAATTAAACGGCACAGAAAAAACACTTTTGCATATGGCTAGTGTTTATTCATTACTATTCCACATTACCTAACCCATCCTAGAAAAAAATACTAAAGTACATATAATATATGTCAACGAAATATAAAAAGTAATATGAACAATAAATCATGATTTAAAGGGAGAGGATGCTATGAACTTCTGATTCTTGACATCCGTAGCAAAGAAAAAAGAAGCTGAAGAAAGAGAATCCTTCATGGGACAAGTCAGACAGTTCAACAGTCAGACAAGTACCTACTATAAATCGGCGGATATTACGGACAAGGCTGACATATAGCGGAGTGTCGTTTGCTTCGAATTGATTGTACGTCGTTCAAGTTATTGTCGATTTTTATTACAACTGAATATAAATAAACAATAAATAGTCCTTTTTTAGTATTAAAATTAACGTGGTTGTTACACATATTTAATTGGATAACGGGACACTCACGTATATACGGTCGGTCAATCCGACTCGAGTTTCGGCCGCGTCCGGCGGCCTTTTTCAAGGCGAGTGCACACGCGCGGCGGCTGCTCGTTTGGCACTGCGGGCTGCCGCACGTCGCGCACGCAAGCTCAACGGCTGTTGCGGGGGTGCAGGTGAGGGGGTGCGAGAGGGTTGCGCAGGTATACACTCGAACTCTTCATCACTGGTAAGCTGCGAGTCGGGAACATTGCAGCACACTGAGCTCACTGTGTCTTCACTCATATCGCGAACACTATACCGAGCACTATGGAGGCACGGCTTCCAAGCGGGCGGCACATGCCATCCTCCATCTCTATTAAAAGTCGGACGCTTACCGATTTCAATGGCCTCCCCTGACCTTACGGGGTACAAAGAACTTCTCCCGTGCCAGGACCTCCGCCTTATCGAATCGAGAACGGGTCCAGCTTCGGTGGAGAGGTCACCCGCGTACCTGCCATATATCAAAGGAGTGACGGACAAAATTGGAAACTTGTTACGCCGTAGATATTGCATCAAGACAATGTATCGTCCGCTCAGACAGCTAAGGCAAATGGTACGCTCTCCAAAAGACAAAGACCCTTTGGGTGTTCCGGGAGTGTACATGATTCCTTGCGATTGTGGCATAAGTTACGTAGGGGAAACACGGAGAAATGTGTCCACAAGACTAACGGAGCACATACGCGCCATGAAAAATGTAGATGTTAACGGCTCTGCGGTGGCGGAACACGCTCTTAGGTCGGACGCCCAACATTTTATTCGATTCGATAAGGCGGAGGTCCTGGCACGGGAGAAGTTCTTTGTACCCCGTAAGGTCAGGGAGGCCATTGAAATCGGTAAGCGTCCGACTTTTAATAGAGATGGAGGATGGCATGTGCCGCCCGCTTGGAAGCCGTGCCTCCATAGTGCTCGGTATAGTGTTCGCGATATGAGTGAAGACACAGTGAGCTCAGTGTGCTGCAATGTTCCCGACTCGCAGCTTACCAGTGATGAAGAGTTCGAGTGTATACCTGCGCAACCCTCTCGCACCCCCTCACCTGCACCCCCGCAACAGCCGTTGAGCTTGCGTGCGCGACGTGCGGCAGCCCGCAGTGCCAAACGAGCAGCCGCCGCGCGTGTGCACTCGTTTGAAAAGGCCGCCGGACGCGGCCGAAACTCGAGTCGGATTGACCGACCGTATATACGTGAGTGTCCCGTTATCCAATTAAATATGAATAAATAGTCCATCCATCAATACCAAAAATTAATAATAGGTACTTAATGAAACAGATAATTCTTATCTTGTGATATAAATACGATACGTTACGATACGATACGATACGTTGGACGACCTCCCACTAGATGAACAGATGACCTCACAAAGGTCGCTGGAAACCACTGGTTGCAGGTTGCGCAGGACCGATCGTTGTGGAAATCTAGGGGGGAGGCCTATGTTCAGCAGTTGTTTATTAGGTTAGTTTATGTGTGCAACAAATTAGCTTTACACTATTGTACGTAGATATTACGAACACGTTAAACGGCATCAACATTACATAAAAGATCTTCGCCTATTTATTTTACGTTTTGCACGCAATATTTAATTCTATTGTAATTTGTCATAGCGGTATATAAATCCCGCTTAGGTCTACCTTTAGCTTCAATGATCAATGGCTGCGTTGTGATTTTTCATGGCGGCGACCTATCCTCGTTCTAGTCTTACCTAACAACCTAACCGCATCGAGAACGAGAATGAATGACTAGAATAGAAGTAGAATTACACGCCATAACACAATTTGTCGTAATTTCCGCTGCTATTGTTACCGAAACGAGAATTGGTTTCCACTGAACCGTTTCATTAATTTAATCAAGGTTATGTGGACGGTATTAAAACAGAATACATTATTGAGATTACTGACAATGATATGCGTTACATAAAAAACGACGTGGATGATGACAATGCAGAAGTAAAAAATCAAAATTTAAGTAATATCAAATAACTAAGTATATCCAATAAATGAAGACGTAATAACTAATACTAAGTAATACTATTATTACTAGTTGTTGATTTGGTATTTAACAAGTCCAAGATATATTATGTTTAATACATTATTCTGCAAATCAATATAAAATGTAATACATATGACGAGCCTGTTTAGTAGCGTTTATACTATTATTTTTTTGTAAATATGTGAATGTTACTTCTATGACAATAAATTAAATCCTATTCTAAAAAAAACAATAGCTTTCCAGCTGTACTAGCTGCAGTGTATGCACCGAATATAGCAATAGAATAAATGAATTGTGCTGGAAAAAATCCAGTACATCTTCGCAAGATTTGCAACGGAATGGTTGACTATAGAGTTCTAAATAATAATTATTTATGAATGTTTAAAATCCTTTCGTTTTCATTTTAGCAAACACAGATATTACAAATTAAATAGTGTTTAAGTTAACCATGTCCAAATGTAACTAAGATTAAATAAATAAACTTTAACAGAAACTAAACAAATAGACTACAAAAGAAACTTTATTTACATTGAAAGGATCAGCTTTTTACAACTCAAAGGTTGCTAAAGCAGACATAAAAACTACGGTTAGCAATATATAAGACGAAAATAAATACGAAAGAGCTACCTGTACCACCCATAAAAGGAAAGAAAACACGTTCAAACTTCTAAATTGAAAGTGACCTTGGTACTACTAACCTACAATTTAACGTAATAAAAAAAAGAAGAGCCATTTTATAATTCTAAAAGCTCCGACCCAGATCCCATCGACCCGTATACAGTCATGCTAGTTCAAACAATTGGGATAGAAAAAACGGCAATTTTAGAACAGGCAATTTCGGTGTGCGATGGTGCCGGGCCGTGCCAGCCCCGTGTTTCGATAGCCTAATTGCCGATAGGTGTGAAGCCGCGAACTTTACCCTGGAACAGCCAACAGCCAACGTTTCGAGCCGTTACTTCTGACAGCCAGTTTAATTTCGCGCCAATGCAGTTTTCGTGCTTTCCCTTTACTTGAATGTTCTATTTATAAATCTTTTGTTCGGTTTAGGATACTCGTTCGAGGTTTCCGCTTTGAGGTTTTATAATGAGTTTGGTTTCATTGATTCGTTTATCGGTGTTTAATTTGCTTCGTGACTTTGGAAAAGTTATTTGTATGGTTAGAATGATAATGTAATTGTGATTTGTAATACCGCTAGCGGTACACCCCGACTTTGTCTAGGCTAAACAAGATACAGAGTACAATAATTCACAGCAATGTATTTCTCAAACTGTAAAAACTCATTTTCAAGTCACTACAATAGTTCCTGAGCATGTCTTAAACATACAAACAAATTGGTAGAGTTTAATATTATAAAGAAAGAGAGTGTGTCATCATAAGTTTAAGCTCCTTAAAAAAGAAATTTCGGAAGTTATGTATCTTTTTTAGAGATCAGGTATATTATTGGGAAACCATAAGCCAAACTAAAATGCTTCTAATCTAAGTCTATTCAAGTTCAGGCCAATTTATTGGTTTTGGTTTATGCTCTAGCTTGTTCATAACTTTCAGGCAAACAGTTTTATTAAGTAGATTACAGTATTACTCAACTGAATAATCTACAAGGCGAAACAAGCAGTCAAATGTCACATGGTAATAAAACTCGATCACAAAAATTCGGAGTTGTTCAAGGATCTGACATAGGACTACCTATTCTCCTATTATATACTCATTATTGACGTAAATTATTTGAATCAGGTTACATAATGTCTGGTATCTGGTCTGGCTTGCTTCATGCTAGTTTAAAAGCGCATTCGAAACAGTAAGGAAATCGATGAAACCCTGGCTTGGGGCCAAAATCAAGGCGAAGAGATTACCTTCCGTGAGCTAACAAAGAAGAAACTTCCTCTATCAATCTTAGGCCCCTGCACTGGTAATTTCGCGAGTTTCTGCTTACACCTGGATAGAGGCGCCACTGACGTATTTTTATCACTATCATTTTAATAAATGTTATTAGATGTTGCCTTCTAAGTGAAGATTTTTTTATCTTTAATTGCGAATTTACTTTTCAAAAGTTTTATCTGTAGTCACCACTATTGAATGCAATGTTAACCCAACCTAATGTTTATAACTACAAAGCCCTTTCATTTGATACCCATATTGAGGTAGGTTGTAAACAAATATTTTGTCTGCCATTTTGTGGAGGTGGCCATCTTGAATCGATATTAACCAAACATAGCTAAGAAAATCCGCACGGATATTAACCTTCAAATAAAAAAAAACCCATCGAAATCGGCCTATCCGTTTGAGCTCTACGGTGCCACAGACAGACAGACATCGACGTCAAACTTATAACACCCCTTTTTTTGGTCGGGGGTTAAAAACTATGTATGTCTCTACAAAATCTACATAATATGTCATTAAGCCTCAAAGAAATTGCTCTTAGTACATAAGTCGTTTTACGTTTTACTTTATTTTTTGTTGTATGTTTTACTTTATTTTTTATAAGAATACTAGATGCCCGCCCCGGCGTTGCCCGGGGTACATTATATAGTACTCATCAGGATCCCTTACATATACAACGGTGAAAGAATGTCTCAAATCGGTTCAGTCATTCCTGAGAATATCGCTTTCAAACAAAATACCTCTTCAGCTACCTGCTACGCCACCTGTCGGAAATTGGTTCTACCAACTCAGATTTATATATTTATAAGGCAAAGGTTATATATTCAAGAGGTATGTAATCTGTGATATTCAATGACGCAATCTTAGACATATGCTGTCATGTGTCATGTCAAAGCACGAAACGTACGAAAACTCGCAATAAGGAATATTTTTTCCCGATTTTGTTACATTCTTGATTCATGCTCCGCTTCTATTAATAGTAGCGTTATTTTCTATAACCTATAGCTTTCCTCGATAAATAGACTATTCGATAGAAAAAGAATCATTCAATCCAGACCAGTACTTCCCGAGATCCTAGCGTTCAAACAAACAAACAAACAAACTCTTCAGCTTTATAATATTAGTATAGATTTATCACAATAGTTTCCAATGAATTTATAACATTAGAAGTATATTTCAGTTTGCCATTTCGGTAAACTGAAACCTAGCGTGGTGGATGTGTCAGTATCATGCAACCCGCGCACCGCTCCATCCAGTTACTTTTGGCAGTTTTCAAGAGGCTCATTAAACTTTAACTGTGATTAATCGGTTTAGTTTGAAACTAAATCTAGTTGTAGTTTGAAAAATCACTTTACAAACTACAACTAGCTGGATTCGTGTTCTAAATGTTTGTTAGTACTTTTATTTAACGAAGAAAACAAATAAATCTTAAAATAAAACTTATTTATACGATTTCGGGTCACATTGTTTGGAACTAAAACCCCCAGAACCGGTTTGATCGATTTTTATGTGTGTATCGGTAGGACCGAGAATAAACAGGTGAAAAACTATTTTTAAACCAATAAGTGATAAGGGTCTCCAAAACTTTTCAACCAATAAGTTATAAGGGTCTCCAAAACTTTTCAACCAATAAGTTATAAGGGTCTCCAAAACTTTCAACCAATATATGTGCTTTAATAAAATATGTGCTTTAATATGTGCTTTAATAAAATGTTGAGATAAACGTATAATAAATAATATTGTTCAAATATTATATCTATTGACATATATTATATCTGACATAGTTTCTATTTGTTAAACTGATTGTGATTGTTTTTTGTGTAAACTTTACTTTAATATTATCGACTGCCTACTGTTACTGGCATTGTGACGAGAGGTTTGACCGTGTATGGTAACATCTTATTCAGTGGATGACATTGACAGTAATTGCGAAATTCTATTTATTGTTTATTGTTATTGATTTGTGTTTTAATTAACTGGTTTTGTTGAAAATTGAGGAAAAAATGGCGCTTTGACGTACGTGTCGTCCGTTTCTTCTTCAAAAATTTAGATAATATATTATATTTATACTTTATACTTGGGCGGGGGGTTAATCAATCAAAACTAGTTTGGTTGATCAACCCCCTATTCTCATCATCTGTCCGATGCTGAGTTTGGCAAATGGTTTAGGGAGTAGCGCAGGTCGCAGAGATCCCCTAAGCAAGGCCAGTGGACTATCCTTCACGAGGTTGCCGCCTGTTACTAGACCAATTACCCTCTGTAATTGGTATAACTAAAACCTCTGGCCGTACCAAAAACTTCCCTATCCTATCCCAACTCCCATACCCTATCCCAACTCCTACACCCTATACCAACTCCCATACCCTATCCCAAACCCCATCCATCCTTCCCCACAGTGCCGAACCGTGGCGGCCAAAAACCACATTCCGAGCCCACAAGGCTCTGGGGGCCCTAAAAACCCCCCTAAAAGATCGTACCACACCTACCAAGGGCGGGTAGTGTGTGAGTATTACCACCAGCCCAACAAACCCAACATGTCGGCACAATCAAACAGACAACTACCCCAGGAGGGTACCACTAGTCACACTAGTGGAGAATCCCTCACCGAGCCTAGCTCGGTCTGCCCCTCGTATTCTGGGGGGGGCAAATTGTGCGCAACACCGGGCCTCCTAAAGGCCAACACACAACACAAAACACACACACACCCTCACACCATCACACACCCTCACACCACCACACACCCTCACACCATCAAACACCCTCACACACACACACACAAGAAAATGAAGGCTGTCGCCCCAAAAGGTGACGCCCGACGTCCGGCTGTCGCCCCCAAAGGTGACGCCCATCGATCGGCTGTTGCCTGGAAGGGCAACGCCAGACATCTGGCTGGTGCCCCTAAAGGTGACGCTGAGCGACAGGCTGTCGCCCCAAGGGTGACGCTGGAAAATCATCACCTGCGGTTAAGGGGAAACCTGAAACCGCAGTGTCAACCACACCACAGGATAGTGGAGGCCCGTCCAAAGGGAAACCGGAGGACGGGAACTCCAACGAACCCTGCCCATCAAGCCAGCCGTCTGGATCTCAACACCTAGGTGTTGATGAATCCTGGACGCTGGTTAAACACAACAAGAGCAGGAAAAAGAAGAAGTCGTCACAAAAACAAGCTAGTGACGACAGAACCAGCTCTACTTCGGGCCGTAAGGCGAAACCCAGCTCCAAACGTCGGAGGAAAGGGCGAGCCAAACGCGCCAACTTAACCACTTCCCTGGGTCATGCCGATGTCGCTGGCCCGTCTGACCGGCCTCAACGGGAGGGAGGGGCGGAGAAATCTGCCCAACCACCCCAGCAGGGCGTCAGGGCGGACGAGACCGGAGACGAACGGAATCCCAAAGGGAAGGGACCAGCGCCTAGAGCGTCTAAAAGGCCGAGGCCTGAGGAGACCCCTCCTCAGTCTACGTCCAAGAAGACAAAGTCTGGGCCAACTCCAACGAGGCAGAAGCCAAGTTACGTAGACGTGGCAAAGGGATCTTGTCGTAGCCGTCACGACGGCAGTGACGAGACGCCTTAGCCACACGGATGCCAACTCAGTGCTGGCAAGCCTTCAGGACCAGATAGTGAAGCTTTCGCTATCTGTGTCCGAAGCTGCCGTTTGGACCGGTTTTCCGCGGTAAGCCCATTGTTGCCGATGGGATTATCAAATTATGGTGCGAAAACCTCCAAACACTGAGTTGGCTAAAGTCAGCCATTGGGTGTGTGTGCCTGCCATCAGGTGAGAAGCTCACTGTGATAAGGCAGGTGGACATCCCCAGAAGAGTCGTCTGCGGACTGGTTGTGCCGGGATCGTGGCCGAAGCCAAGCGTAATTGCTTGCTTGCTGAAGCTGCAGAACCCTTGGGCACAAGTGGACCAATGGACTTTGCTGAGGGTAGACGCAACGGAGAAGGATACCTTTTGCGTCCTCAGCATACCGGAGGGTGTCGCCAAGGACATAATGTCCAGAGATCGGAGACTGGGCTTCAGCCTAGGCTCCGCATACGTCAAGTTCCGAGGCCCTAGGGGAAAGTTCATCACTGAACTACCCAATCTAGTGGCTGAGTCCGTGACCGCTCCCGGCCCCCCGCTAGGGGGGACTGGAGAGGACATGGACACTACTCCGGCGCCACCAGCCTCCTCTGACATCGCTCCTAGGAGTGACGACGAGCTGGTAGTGGTGCCTCCCCCGTCAGTGCCTGTGCCCACTGAGCCCGAATCGAAGGAGAAATCCGACGATGAGGACGACGAGGGCTGGGCCGGGAGGATGAGTAGGTTGGAGCTCGACGTGGAGGGCACTCTGTCCGATGGCGACGGCACCCCTTCAGCCAGGACCCTTAAAGTCCTGCAAGTCAACCTCCAACACAGTCGCACAGCAACGGCTCAATTGCGCAAATGGTTGGAGGTTAACACCGGGGGCCATCGCCCTGATCCAGGAGCCGTGGATCAGGGGGGGGGGGAAGATATGCGGCCTCAACAACACCGGAGGTAAGATACTTGCTTATAGTGGACCACAAGCACCAAGAGCCTGTATCTTACTTCCAAATAACATTCCTGTGTATACGCTAACTGAGTTCTGTTCCAGGGATCTGGTAACCGTCAGTATCCTGCAGGCTCAGGGCTCGAGCCTCCCGAACCTGGTGATGGCCTCTGCCTACATGGCAGATGACGAGACGGCGCCACCACTAGATGTATCAAGACTGGTCGAGCACTGCGAGCGCCAAGCCCAGGAGCTGATCATCGCAGCAGACTCCAACGCACACCATCCAGCGTGGGGTATGAAGGCAAGCAACAAGAGAGGTGATGATCTCATTACCTTTCTCTTTTCTACCAAGCTAGCTATTATTAATAGAGGCTCTAAACCAACATTCGTCACTAGACGTAGTAGAACGATCATCGACGTGACACTTGCAACGGAGGGAGCGGCGGAACTTATCCAGAACTGGCACGTGTCGGACGAGGCATCTTGTTCCGACCACAGATGGATCCGCTTCGACCTACAGGCATGTACGATGATTCCTGAGCCAACTAGGAACCCGAGGAAGACTAACAGGGCCACTTTTGCCAAAACAGTGCAAGGTAAGCTAAGTGGCACCCAATTGTCGGCTCGGCTCCAGACTAGGCCAGGCAACCAACAAGACATCGAAACACAGGTAAACCTATTCACTGACATAGTTATAGGAAGTTACCACACATCGTGTCCTCTAACCTCAACCGTCAGGAACAGTAACAGAGACAGTTCATGGTGGGGTCCCGAGCTCGAAAGAATCAGGAAAAGGTTAGGCGACTCCTAAACAGGGCCATGAACACCAGTGAGGACCAGGACTGGGACAACTACAAAGAGGCCAAAGCACAATACAAGAAACGATTACGCTACAGAAGTTCGTCATCCTGGCGCGGATTCTGTAGCAACATCAAATCCTGCAATGAGGCAGCACGGGTAAGGAAGATCCTATCCGCAGGGGCACAACAAAACATTGGGTCCCTATGCAGGAACGACAGCACATATACTGTCTCTCTAGATGAGACATATGAGGTACTACTCCAAACACACTTCCCAGGTTGTCAACTCACCCAGAGCATAAACTGGGAGGCGGACAGCTACTCGCCCTCAGAAAATGACTGGCAGACCGCCCAGAAAGTAGTAACATACGAAAAAAACTCTCTGGGCCATCAACAGCTTCCAACCATTTAAGGCGGCCGGACCGGACGGCATTTTCCCCGCTATGCTGCAGTGGGGGGGTGCTGAGCTCGCGGAATCTGTAACAACAATCCTACGAGCGTGTCTGGCCTTCCAATACATCCCCCTTAAGTGGCGGGAAGCTAATGTCATCTTCATTCCCAAACCAGGTAAGAGTGACTACACCAACGCTAGGTCCTATAGGCCTATCAGCCTCACCTCCTTCATGCTGAAGACGCTGGAAAGGCTATGTGATAGGCATATTAGAGACACAACGCTTTTATTGACTCCACTGCACAGGAATCAACATGCCTACAGTGCGGGTAAATCAATTGAATCAGCACTTCATGCTATCGTAAGTGAAATCGAGGCAGCCATCCAATCCAAATCTGTATGTCTGGGCGCCTTCATAGACATTGAGGGAGCCTTCGACAGAAAAAATTCTCTAGCATAAAAACAGCTCTGAACAGACATGGAGTGGACGCCTTACTATCAGGTTGGATAGTAAAAATGTTGAGTCATCGCATCGTACGACCACCAGGTAATGCAACCAAAATAGCATTAGTTGCGAAAGGATGCCCCAAGGGGAGTCCTCTCGCCCCTGCTATGGAATATGGTGGTTAACTGTTTAATCGAGGTATTGAACGCGCAGCGCTTCTACACGATAGGCTACGCGGACGATATAGCAATACTTATAACTAGTATCCACGCCAGCACCGCTTGTGACCTGATGCACGCGGCTCTAAGACTAGTAGAGAAATGGTGTACGGACTCCGATTTAACAGTGAACCCGTCAAAGACGGAACTGGTCATGTTCACACTCAAACGCTCTCTGGGCTTGTACACACTACCAGGTCTGTATGGCGTGACGCTACAGCTGTCTGACGAGGTAAAGTATCTAGGGATGATCCTCGACAGCAAACTGAACTGGAACAAGCACATAGAGAACAAGATCAACAAGGCCTGTATCACCTTCTATCAATGTCGTAGAATGATAGGTAAGACATGGGGACTTAACCCAAAGGTCACCCTATGGCTTTATACCACAGTGATCAGGCCAATAATCACCTACGGGGCTCTGGTCTGGTGGACCAGGACGACACTGGCTACAACCATCGCGAAGCTGCAGCAATTCCAGAGGTTGGCATGTCTGGCGACTACCAGCGGTATGTGCACGACACCAACGGCAGCCCTGGAGATAATGCTGGATCTGCCTCCTCTCCATTCACACGTGCTGCAGGAGGCGGCGATGTCTGCAATAAGACTACGGACTCTTGGTCTCTGGCACGACACAGGTATTCCTCACACGCGGGTCCTTCAAGACAATCTGAAGCATCAACCCATGCTGCTGGCGATAAGTGATAGTATACCCAAACAGTATGTATTTGATAAGAAATACAAAATTGAACTCGTGGAGCCTCCCTCCGGGGATCATAGCTCCACCGAGTTGATGGTCTTCACCGATGGTTCGAGAACCAACGAGGGCGTTGGATCCGGCACCTTCTCGGAAGACTTAAATATCAGGTACCACACATCTCTCGGGGCCCACAACTCCGTCTTTCAGGCAGAATGCGTGGGCATCACGAGGGCTGCTACCATAATCACCGACAGAAGGGTGCAAGGTTATAACATCCGCATACTCTCTGACAGCGCGGCGGTCCTACATGCCCTAAAGAGCAACACCATCGCTTCGGGACTAGTCCTTGAATGCCACAAGTCTCTAACGGAGGTTTGTGAACACAATCAAATCGTTCTCCAATGGATTCGAGAGGTAACGACGCGGCGGACGAACTGGCGAGGAGGGCATCAGCGGAACAGGTTCAGGGCCCTGAACCGATTGTCCCGCTCCCACTGTCGCAGGTACGGAAATGGCTGCGAGAGAGGTCACTGAAAGAACATAACGACAACTGGACCAAGAGGTCGGACTGTAGTCAGTCCAGAGCGGCACTGGGGGGCCGTAACTCACGGTACACCCGGCAGCTGCTAAGCCTGAATCGTCAACAGTTGCGACTGGTCACGGGCGCACTGACAGGTCACGGTTTGTACAATAAACACCTATTCTCACTAGGTATTACCGACAGTCCTCTTTGCAGAGCTTGCCTTGAGGCTGAAGAAACGGCCGCTCATGTGCTCATGGAGTGCACAGGAGTGGCGGCGCATCGAGCGAAGTTCCTGGGCACACCGGGGACGCTCCGTGAAGCATGCGGCAACGTTAAGAAGCTGCTAGGCTTTCTGTTGGAGTTGGGTTGGCTGGAGTGAAGCCCACTTCCCCACACGCAAAACAGGCGCACCAAGACGTCGAGTTGCGGAAACAGCCCGCCCACAGAGCCTGAGCGGAGCGCTACTACTACTACTATATTTATACTTGACACTGGTGAAATTGTGAAGCATGTGTGAAGCTAAACCACAAGAAAAGCTATAAACCAAGAGTTGAAGTTGGTTTTGTTTCGAACTTTCTTTTTCATTTTTCATCTTGAAATGTATTTGATTGTGTGAGTAAGTAATGTAGATTGCAATTGTTTTTTTTTTTTTTTTTTATTATTATTATTATTTTTGCATGCCGAAAGGCGGTGTATGGCGAACTGCTTCCGAAACTCTTCTGACCACTATTGTACCCAAACTACGCAAATAAATGAATCTTTTATCTTTTTTATCTTTTATCTTTTAATAAGTGATAAGGGTCTCCAAAACGTTCAACCAATAAGTGATAAGGGTCTCCAAAACTTTTTAGACATGTTTTATGGTTTGACCTTAAAACACAAATTACTGTTCCAACTGATATCTGTTCTATGGTTCAAACCTTCTGCTGTATGAAGATACAGCGATCGACAGAGATCGGTGGTAGAAGTACCACCGATCCCCATTTTTGGTAGCGATATTATTTAAAAATTGTTACGAGTTGTAACAGAGAGAAAGAAGAGCTTAAGCCTGCGTTTCCACTGCCGCGGAGCTGGGCGGAGAGGAGCGGAGAAGAGTGGTGAAAAGTGGTGAGTGTTTCCACTGAAGCGGAGTAGCGACGCGGAGCGGAGTGGAGTGGATGCAAGATGGCTCCACAAAATGGCGGACAAAACATTTCTTCACAACCTAGCTCAATATGGGTATCAAATGAAAGGGCTGGACTAGTAAAATATGCACTATAACAAATTTCAAATACAAAATGGACGCCACTACAAAATGGCGAAATACATTTATTTTTCACTACTCCTTCAATATGGATATCAAACGAAAGGACTTGACAAGTAGAATGTTGTAGTGGTAGGACTTTGCAGAGTCCGCCTGGGGAAGTACCACATCTTTTCCAGTTATTAGTAATGTGCCACATTACCGTGTTCCGGTTTGAAGGGCAATGTGTCCAGGGAAATTACAGGGCTTAGAGATGTAACATCTTAGAGATCTCTGGGTGACGAGCGCAGTGCAGTGGTTGGTAATGTCCAAAACTCTTTATATTCCAATAGCTGCGTGTCACTGTGCTGTTATGTGGCAGACATGTTCTTACCATCAGGTACATGTCCTGCTCGTCTCGTCACTCTTTGTTTAAAAAAAAAGTTGTACAGATTACAAATCCGAGGTAGTCGGGGTAATTTGATTTTAATTTTTTTCTATTTATACATATGTATATATGTCACATGCTTACTATTAAAATGTATGTTCTCTTATCATCTTAAGAGAGATTATTGCTCACCACTTTAGACACAATCTCACAGAAACCACTTTAGTAGTATCCTATATCGTATGTCTCATTTAAATGGTGTGAAAAATGTAAGAAATTAAGAGTTTTCATTCATTCGTGTCTCCAGAGCTGGTGCCATTAACAAAATTGTTCACACATTGTATTCAAGCAGTAATGTGCAAACATTACTGTGTTCCGGTTTGAAAGGCAATGTTTCCAGAGAACTTACAGGGCTTAGAGATATAAGATCATAGATCTCTGGGTGACGAGCGCAGTGCAGTGCTAGGTAATGATTTGGACTCTTCATGTTCCAATAGTTACGTGTCACTGTGCTGTTATGTGTCAGGCATGTTGCTTACCATCAGGCACATGTCCTGATCGTCTCATCACTCTTTATTTAAAAAAAAAATGGATGTATGAAGTATGAATGATGTGAACAATAAATCATTGTCACAAATTTATTCAGCGTGTTCAGAGTTGGCACCATAAACAGAGTTGTTCAAAATGATGAATCCAAATAGTCATTTTTAGGTTAACCTTGTGTACATATGTATACATATTTAGTAGTGGGTTTTGATGACGCTGTAACATAATTGGTTGTCATAGTCAGGAATAATCTGATATAGTCACCAGCGTTGTCATCAGTTCGGACGTGGTTCGGACCACGTGTGGTTCGGACTAATTTGAAATGCAATAATGCATGCGTAATTAAAATGATGTAAGTATATACAAGGTAAGCGGAGTGTAGGGCGTCCAGCTGCAAGATGGGTCGACGATATCGTTTCTATCGCGGGTCGAACCTGGACTCGATTGGCACGGGACCGAGGAAGATGGCATGGGAAGAAAGATGCCTATACCCAGCAGTGGGATAGAGATGGCTGTGGATGATGATGAAGTATATACAAAATTAGCTGATCCCGCAAGCTTTGTTCTGCCTTATAAATAACTGACCGCGCAGTCCCCATTACTTTTCCGTCATCATAAGTCGCGTATGTTATATTTCAGATTATCATCTGTGTTCCAAATTTCAATCCGTTCTATCATAATCAACAAACACCGAAACATACAAACTTTTTGGATTAACCGGATGAAATATCAGATTGATGAGACACTTCTTTGTACACTTAACTCCTTGTAAGAAATGAAATTTACATCAATGAACGATGGTCACAAAATACTTCGTGCTAAATGCAAATATAAACCTATTTTTGCTTTAACGAAAGCGAATATTTCTGTAATTCAGCCATTAAAGCGCTAAAACAAGAGTTTGCCAGCAGCAGAGCAGTGACAGGTAAGTAGTTGGCGTGATGTTACCTCCGCCTGCGCCGTTGTTCGGTGCGAAGGCGGGAAGCCGTCTCGTCAAGTGATTTACTGCAAAGGCCCTGACATGCAACCCTAGCTGCGAAATACCACAAAGCTGTGCCATGCGGATTCAGATACTTATCATTAAAAAAACTGAGGATCTAACAAACAAGACTGCCAAAACTTAAAATTCAGTTTGTTTACAGTGATAGGCACAGATTAATAGCCTGTTGATCGGCGATGAAACGAATCTTGCTTAAATTCACAAGTCAACAGCGGGGGCGCAGGACGAAGAAAAACGCCGCGCTGTGATTAGACTTCCACCAATGATCGGACAAAACGAGATAGAGTTGTGCAAACTTCAAAGGACAGAGCAGGATGTCAAGAAAGACATGTTGATGTCTTTCTTTTCCAATTTAGTTTATTATTAATGTTCGTTTTTATTTTGTAGATTGATGATGTTATGTTTTTCTAATTATTGCAACTTACTTGTGAAATGACATACCGTCCTTTGTAAAGCTGGATGTCCAGCTATTCTTCCGCACCATTTCACTGAGCAGAAATTCATATTTTATATTATTACGGTTTATTTTGCACTCTTTGGGTCGAAATCAAAACCCTGACTGACCAAGCTCGCAACAGGTATAGTGAAATTATGCTAATAAAACGCCGAGGAGGGGCAGTCGTACGATCGGTCAAAAGGGTATAATGTCTGAGGTGACAGGTTTCCACTAGACCGCCATCGATGCAGTTTCATGCACCATGTTAGGAATAAATGGAAGGAGTTGACACAAAATAGTCTAATCACGGGCAAACAAATCGAACTATTCTCTTCTTATGGGACTATTACTATTGTTAGTCGAACTTGTAAATCTCGACAAAACACATATTTAGAGAGCTGGCACCAATTTTTTGGATAGGTATTTGCAAGCTGAAAACTTGTCCCTTGCCTCTCCTATTATCCCAACAGAGGGATAATAGGAATCTCCTATTATCGCAGATCTGGCTGGTGAGTAGCGGGGCAAAATTTATCCCTCAATTTAGATTACCTGGGAGGTAGAAAGCCCCACCAAACTTCTCAAAAATTTTGAAAAAATCAAAAACAATTTTTATATGATTTGTCTTTTTTAAAATCTTAAAACACATGTATCGAAAAAAATGCGTGCGCTTAAGACCTCACGGCAGAAGCGAAAACTAAAATAAGAAATACTTGTACTTAAAGACCACAAATAATTTTAATAGTTAAAAATACAAATTATTTAGAAATTGAAATTAGTATATACTAATTTTATACCTAGTAAGCACAGCAACACGAGATAACATGTGGCGAAATGATTAATATCTATGGCCAAGAATAAATGAAAAAAAAAATTACGCGGTTCAGAAATAGGGTTTGAATAGCAAATTGTTTAGTGTTTGCTATTTAGTTATTTTATAGGTATTTCGCTAAAAATGCATATATATGTTGTGTTTAAAGTGTGAGTGCTGGGATGAAAACAGGGTTTCATTTTGTGTGTTTACGCAATACGAGTATATTACAACAAAAACTTTTTTGCAATGGATGTGAAATGCAAATTTAATATTTCGTGACAAGTTCTATTAATGACATTAGTGCGGTAAGTACCTAGAAGTTAATGTCGGTATAAAAAGATATAAATATATTAAGCACAGCTTCACAGGGACTGTATTATCTTTCTCGCTCTGACGCGCTTGTTCACTGTATTTTGTTTCTCGCTCTAGCATCCCGAGTTCATCCGGAAATTATTATCATACCCGAGCGTGACGGTTTATTTCATTTCACATACCACGAAAATTTTGTCTCAACGCGCCTAAAGAAGTTTTCACTTCAAAAAAGTATGATTTCATTTTTGCCCGCTATGCAGCAGCCAGGTCACCAGCTCCGTATTTGATACAATAGGAGGGTTATGTGACAAGTCTGCAGCTTGCCTCTTGGGTAACCCAAAATTTGGGCCTTTTTTTTTAAATAAGAAGTGACGAGACGAGTAGGACATGTGCCTGATGGTAAGCAACATGCCTGCCACATAACAGCACAGTGACACGCAGCTATTGGAACATGAAGAGTCCAAATCATTACCTAGCACTGCACTGTGCTCATCACCCAGAGATCTAAGATGTTATATCTCTAAGCCCAGTAATTTCTCTGGAGACATTGCCCTTCGAACCGGAACACAGTAATGTTTGCACATTACTGCTTGGCGGTAGTATAACTAGCAAAGGTGTGGTACTTCCCCAGGCGAACTCTGCCAAGAGTCCTACCACTACAAATTATGCTAGAATTCATGTTATTGTTTGGTCCCGGAATAGCACTCATTGTATCACCGCTTTTGTTTACAATTACTTCGTACAACTAGTGCGTATCACCAGCTATTCACTCAAAATGTCAAACGATTCGAGTCGGGAGTCGGGACTATAAACCTGTTGACAAACGCTGATTAGTTCCGGAAGCTAAGATTTACCGCGGCCAGGCCGAATATTCTGTACAATATAACTCAACTGTGGGTTCAAAGCCTACCCAAAACAGCTAGGTGATTTCCAGAGCTCTGCTTAGTTTGGGGCATGTGTAGATTAGACTATACTACCTACAACAGTAGAGTTCGTTTTTTCTCAGATTATAGAAAGCACAACTACAACAAGACCTTTTAAAAAGTTACACAGAAGTGATAACTACTCAGGGTTAGACGTGTTCTACTAACTTTTGCTCTGAGCAGCAAACATGAAGGACATCCTATGTTTAGACGAGTGATAATACACAGAAAGCATCCGGTGGCGGTTGGAAAATGGAGGTTTGGGATTGGGAGGTCTATCGCCTAAATAAAATGGCCTTTGATATTGCTCTCTTTATTTTATCTTATAATAAGAAAGAACGAAGAAAGTTTTAGTCAGACGCTCAATGTGACGCTCAACGGGGTAAGTGGTTGTGGCATTGGCGAGGAATGTCCAGTAGGGGAATAATTTGACGATGACTACAGCAAGAGTTTTAAAATCAAAATGTAAAACGGTTAAAAGACAAAAATGTTGTTAGTTGTCGAGTTAGCTTTTACAGAGTAAGTGTTGTCCCCACCCCGAAGTCGCGTATCGCACATCTACGATCGGGCGCCCGTTCCCCGATATTACAATCAAATCGCGATTTGCATGTATCAATTCTGCGTACTGTTGACTAAATCAAGGGCCTGTTTACTCAAACTTATTTCGTTCCTAGTTGATTTTCCTCATTTTCGGATTGATAAGCAGTACAAGTGATATACCGCTACATAGATTTTCCCAGAATTCGTATTAAACGGTTTGGTCGTACTGTTGTCTATCGTTCGGCAATTTCTTAGAGCGGCATAAGGTATGTATTACTTACTCTGTGTAAACAGTATCGGGAATATGTCAATAAAAAGACCCGTGTAATTTTTTTTACTGCATGATTTGATAGGTTTACGTTTGACCGCCATCTCGCCTGGTGTTAAGCGACGATGCGGTTTACGACGTGCTTACGTATTATATAGCCTAGAATAGGTAAGGCACGCTTTTCCTCGCAGGAACCTTCTGAAACTAGACACATGGGTAAAACCGTGGATCGCTGCTAGTATTGTATAAGTATGTTTTATGTATGCTCTAAGTATGTTTAGGTTAGGGCGTTAGGGCCCTGCACCAACCACCAGCCCACAGTTCTCTGGGCAGTAAATGCCATAGGTTCCTTTAAAAAAGTCACACCACCAACCACCTTTAGTAGTGGTAGGACTCTTTACAGAGTCCGCCTGGGGAAGTATGGTCTTTGCCAGTTATTCTACCGAAAAGCAGTGATGTAAACCATCACTGTGTTCCGGGTTGAAGGGCAATGTTTCCAGTGAAATTGCAGAGCATAAAGATAGGACACTTCTTATATCTCTGGGTGACGAGCGCAGTGCAGTGCTAGGTAATGATTTGGACTCTTCGTGTTCCAATAGCTGCGTGCCATTGTACTGTTGTTATTTTGTTGGGCAGGCAATTTTGCTTACCATCATAATTATGTCCTCTTGTCCTCTTTACCCTTGATTCCCAAAGTGGACGATAACGCCCCCTTGTGGGCGCTGGGCTCAAGATAACTCTTGCGGTTAACTTTTACTATAGTATATCTACTCTACTTTACCACATACTGCGCTCAAAGACTCGAATAGCTGATGTGACCCAAAAGGCCAGCAATTTGAAGTGGGACTGGGCTGGACATGTCTATCGAATGTCAGACGATCGCTGGGCTAAGATCACCACCCAGTGGCAGCCAAATAGGAAACGACGACGCGGGAGACCCGATAGGCGATGGCGGGACGACCTCGACAAACACCTTAAACACTGGACTACTTTGAGTCAAGGCAGACAAAAATGGAAGGAGGGTAGGGAGGCCTTTGCTCAACAATGGGACACAATGGACACAATGGACACAATAATAATTAACGAATGTAATTTGAAGTTATAGTGGTTCCTAAGTTTGTGAAATCAGGGTCGCTAAAGAATAATTTACTCACAAAGTGGGCAGCAGACAAAATAAGTTTGGGAACCCTTGCTCTATCCTGTAAAAAAACTGCCAGCATAGTTTCTTAATATACCAATCATAATTATATCAATTTACATTTACATTGTATATCTGTTCCGTGTCACAGCTGACTAGCTCGAGCGATCGCTATCAGGGACTGTCCCACGAAGCGTCGTGTATTTACTGATGATACGTGTCATATTACCTTGACGACGGTGAGGCACTGCATATTCAGGTTTCTTACAATTGTTGTCTATTTGTGTAAAACTTACGTAAGCAATCTTACAATGTGTGCAAAATTTTGGACAAGCCATTTAAAAATAATGAGGAATGTATATAGATTTTGACGTGACAACGTCTTATAAATTGGTTTGCCGGGTGACACTTCAAGAAACTGCGTTACGCTCCGCTCACGTTATGCGCTCACAACGAGAGAGCGAGTGAGAGGCACGCGTCCCTTCCACTCGGGCATGGTTAGCCCGCCTAAGAGCGAGAGAGACAGACATAAAAAGTGAAAGGCACGCGTCCCTTCCGTAAAATTATTTTACCACTCAAAGTCGTTGTCACGTAAAACTTTCGCCCGTATACCGACTTTACAGGCAACCAATTTTTTTTACAAGCATTTCGAATATAAGCTATAGGGGTGAATAGATAATAAGGAATATTCGTAGATTTTTACAAGCATTTCGAATAGAAGCTACCGGGGTGAAAAGATAAATCATCATATATTTTGTAGTGGTAGGACTCCTAGCAGAGTCCGTCTGGGGGAAGTACCACACCTTTGCCAGTTATTCTACCGCCTAACAGTAATGTGAAAACATTACTGTGTTCCGGTTCGAAGGGCAATGTTTCCAGAGAAATTACAGGGCTTAGAGATATAACATCTTAGATCTCTATGTGATGAGCGCAGTGCAGTGCTAGGTAATGATTTGGACTCTTCATGTCACTGCGTGTCACTGTGCTGTTATGTGGCAGGCATGTTGCTTACCATCAGCCACGTGTCCTGCTCGTCTCGTCACTTCTTATTTAAAAAAACAAACCTAAATATATCGCATGGGGACTGGCGAGGTATATACCTTTGTCGTGTATTCTAACGCCAAGTAGTACTGTGCAATGATTGGTATAATCCAGTAAGAAGGACAATAATTTTAAATATCTAAAAAGCGACGTAGGCGAGTAGGGCATGGGTCTGATGGCACGCTTTAGAGTGAAAAAGACTTCAAAGTCTGGAACATCACCGCAAAATTGCTAGCTTATCGGTTTTTTATCGGATACACTTCGGAGAGTGAGCAACTGATCTGCATGGTCTAATACCACCTTGCCCTTTTTTCTATTGTACTTCTCGTAACTCGAAGAAGCGGCACCGTTTCATGGTGGATATTTCAAAGACACGGGCAAAGAGGTTTGACTCTACGTTTGTGATAACAACGTCTAGGCTGTGGAATGAGTTGCCTGAGTGGGTTTTTCTCGATAGTTATAATCTTGGTGTCTTCAAATCGAGACTGAATCGGTTTCTTCTAGGTAAACACGCTCCATCGTAGGCCGCATCGTCGCTTAACATCAGGCGAGATGGCGATAAGTGTAAACCTATAAAAGTAAAAAAAAAGTGATAAAATAAAAAAATAAAAAAAACTACCTAATGAGCAAAGCATATTACACTGTAGATGATTTTGTAAAGGACAGCAATATTTGGAAAAGGAATATGTCAAAATTAGAACTATCGAGTAAAGTGGAATAATACTAAACATTAATGTAAATTTGTTTAAGTACCTAATTAATGTATGTATTCATTATTTGGATAATTTGTTTTTTTATTTTTTTCACCATAACAAAGCCTTTTTACAGCTGCACCTAAATGACAAGGCCCCTTTACAGCTGATTATTTTTTATGTGACATTATTCTTTAGTATTATTTTATTACATACACAGATTATTTATGTATAATTTTATTGTAAGTGACGTTACCAAGTGTTCTTTTGAAATAATGGTTCGAATAAATAAATTGAATTGAATAAAGCTCCAATTTTAAAACAAACATATGAGTAATGAGCGGAGCAGACGTTGAAAGGTCTCGGTCTATTTACCAGCCAGATTAGATACAAAGCAGGCGATAATCCGTACCGCCGTACCGCGTACGTAGGTACATGCGCGCACGCGGGCGCCCGACCGAGGTACTCTTCAACCCTTTCACCGCACAATGTTCGGAGCACGCCTTTGTGTCCTTAGCTCGCGATGACTTGGCACTGATTTTGACGGTTGAATTGGCTGCGACACATTTACGTCTTATGTACATAGGTTTATAGGTCGTAGCCAACTAGCTTAATTAGCCGTTTTCGTCTCGTTACTTAACTATAAAAAAATTGGTTGCCTGTAAAGTCGGTATACGGGAGAAAGTTTTACGTGACAGCGACTTTGAGTGGTAAAATAATTTTACGGAAGGGACGCGTGCCTCTCACTCGCTCTCGTTGTGAGCGCATAACGTGAGCGGAGCGTAACGCAGTTTCTTGAAGTGTCACCCGGCAAACCAATTTATAAGACGTTGTCACGTCAAAAACAAAAAAAAACACTAGCCGGTACTAAAACCACGCTGTTTAGTAAAGAGGCTAAGCTGTTGATTGCACGACTGATTAAGTTAAGCTACTTGGCTGCGAAATAGGTACGTATATTTTTATGGGATAATGCCCGAGCGACACGAGGCTAGTGTTACAAGCGAGTGTTAGTAAGCTAGTACTACTAGCTTCGTGTAGACAAAACTAGCGATGTCTACACGCTAAAAGTACTAGCTTGCTACATTGCTATCCTAGTCTGAAAATCTAGCCTCGTGTCGCTCGGGCATTAGACAGTGTTACGGAACGAGTCATGCGCTGAATAAATATAAATATTGGTGGACAATTCACACACAACACCATCTGACCCCAAACTAAGCAAAGCTTGTGTGATGGCAGCCAGATAGCTGATATAATACTTATATAGTTTTTTAAATACATACTTATTATACATAGCAACACCCAGACACAGTGCAAACATTTGAATTCATCACACAAATATTTGCACTGGGTGGGGATCGAACCCACGACCCTCGGCTTCGCAGGCAGAGCTACTAGCAACTAAGCCACTAGGGCAGTCCATCTACAGCCTGACACAGACAGAAGCCCTTCAATCCGGAAGGATTGAAGTGCAATGTTTCCAAAGAAATTACAGGGCTGTTTTGATTTGGACTCTTCATGTTCCAATAGCTGCGAGTCACTGCACTGACATGTTGCTTACCATCAGGCACATGTCCAGCTAGTCTAGTCACTTTTTATTAAAAAAAAATATATCCAAATAAAATACAAATAAAAATATATATAAAAAAATATAAATATCTACGTCTGCTTGCGGAAACGCGGGTTCCAGTCTTAGCCAAGACAAATATCCCTGTGACCCACCCCCTTCTACCGCGCCTTTTCTACACAACCTTCTATAAGCAACACTTCATATTTTCCAAATTCACTTTTTACAGGATACTCAAGACTCGAAAAACGTTTGTTAACCACTTCTTTGTACTGCTAAGTTTCTATGTATGATTAATATGTACAATATTGATTAATAGAGATATGTACAATAATGATTGTGAAATGTTGTCATGTCACGTTTCATAAAGACTATTTTCAAATCGATTAAATCACTGAGTTTTTTGATAAGAAATACCTCGCACATTATGTCAGCGAACTATGCTAAAAATTCGTGTCATCGAACTGTATAAGTGTCGCTGTAAATTTGTGAATCATTATCATCATATATTAGATTAAAATCGATTGTCATCAGATTACGACCTCATCATCATCCGCAAGACGTCCACTGCTGAACACAGGCCTCTAGATTTCCACAACGAACGGTCCTGCGCAACCTGCAACCAGCGGTTTCCAGCGACCTTTGTGAGGTCATCTGTCCCTCTAGGGAGGCCGTTCAACACTGCGTCTCCCGGTTCGTGGTCGCCACTCGAGAACCTTTCTTCCCCATCGGTTGTTAGTTCTGCGAGCGATGTGGCCTGCCCATTGCCACTTCAGCTTGCTCACTCTTTAAGCTATGTCGGCCACTTTCGTGCTTTTGCGAATATTCTCATTACGGTTTCTGTAATGATGAAAGAGACTCCAAGCATAGCTCTCTCCATAGCTCGCTGTGCGACTTTCAGCTTCATTTAGCTCAACCTTTCGTTCACAGCCCACGAAAAACCTGTGTGTGGTGAAAATAAGTTTTCACTTCAAAAAACCTGTGTAAGAGTTGTGAGGTCGGCAGCATGCAAGGCAGCGGCGGAGCGGCACGCACACAGAGGCCGTGTGGCGACGTGTGGCGGCGGCTGTTTGATCGATACGCGCGTGCCCGCGCCTGATAACGCGACACGGGGATGCGAGCCCGCTGCATGCCTCGGCGGCGAGCCGCTCTGAAGACGGACGGTCCTCGTTCAAACGACGTGACGTCACAAGGAAAGAGGCTCAGTAGTTTTATTTTTAACTAGCAGTTCGCTCTTTATACCACCACCAAATAGTTTCGCTCGGGGTCCATTTAAAAAAATGAAAAGACCTTCGCGGTCCCCATATTTCATAAAAATAATAATAAAGGTAATTACGGAAATTACAAAGGTTTCTATGTACTTATCAATGAGAAAAGTGTAACTTTTATCTATCTGAAGAATTAAATTGGTGGAAGCTATTAAAATTACGTCGATACTGCGGGGGATATATTTTTTCGGTACGCACATAATGAGTCCGGGGTGCGGATGCGGACCGCGGTCCGCCATTTGGTGACCCCTGGCCTATATCACTCGGGGACCACGTACATATCCAACAGTGAAAGACATTTTGAAATAGGCCCAGTAGTTCCTGAGATTAGCGCGTTCAAACAAATTAACTTGAGATTTATAATAGCAGTATAGTATAGCTGACATGATATAAACATCACAAAAATACAATTCAATTGCTTTATTTGAAGTTACGTCTGGTCTAGTTGGGAGAACGGCGACTGCCGATCCGGAGCCTCGGGTTCAAATCCCGCGCGCACCACTGCCTTTTCGTGCGTAATGCAGATAACTTAAAACGGTGAAGGCAAACATCGCGAGGAAACCGACGACGTGTATGTACCAAGAATGTTTCGAAGTCATGTGTCATCCGCCAATATGCACAGGGCCAGCGTGGTGGATAATTACCTTAAATGTGTTCTTACGAGAGGCCCCGAGGAGTCCCAGCAGAGGGAAGCATTACGTTACAGCAGAGGGCTGTTTACGTTAATTGCTTCATTTCATTGGTTATTCTTTTTGACATTATTAGGCCTGTAAAAAAAATCTAATAGCCGATGTGACCTCATAAAACTGCTAATTTGAAATGGGATTGGGCTGGACCTGTCTGCCGCATGTCGGATGCTCACTGGGCCAAAATCACTACTCAGTGGAAGCCCGATCGCAAACGACGATGCGGCAGGCCAAAGAAACGCTGGCGGGATGACCTTGACGGCTATTCTAAACACTGGGAAACATTAAGTCCAGACAGAACCAAATGGAGAGAGTCTAGGGAGGCCCAGCTTTGCCCAGCATTGGGGCAATATAAGTTCCAAATAATCTATACTAATATTATAAAGCTGAAGAGTTTGTTTGAACGCTAGGATCTCGGGCAGTGCGGGTCCGAATTGAAAGATTATTTTTCTATTGGATAGTCCATTTATCGAGAAAGGCTATATAAGGCTACAGAAAATAACGATTTAGATTGAGTTTAGTGTTTAATCTGTAATTTATCAACATTTCTTTCTCAACGCGTTTCTTTTGTTTTAATCCTCAAAATAAACTTCCTATCTTTTCCTAATCTTCTTTTGTTCCTCAATTTAAAAAAATGTGATGTGGGTATTTCACACACTACATGATCTCAAACTACGCAAATAACCTTACCATAAACTTAAAATTCGCAAATAAACATTTGAACCCGGATGGACCTATTAAGACAATTTACAGTCATGTGGTCCTATCTGAATAAATAGAAATTAATTGTCACATATGCGAAAGATGTTTGCTTTAAAGCTGTCCAATTAAAATGCGGCTAAGCGGGACAACGAATGCCGCTAACTTAAAAACGGCGAAGGAAAACATCACGAGGACACCGATATCTACCAAGAATCTTTCGACGTCCTGTGACATCCGCCGACCCGCAATGGGCCAACGTGGATTATGGTCTTGTTTCTCTTTGCGAGAGATCTTCGAAATGTATGTACGCTCATAGCTTCTGAGTGACTGCACCAAATTGGAGGATTCTTTGTTTTATGTATTGTCGGGACAAGATTTTTATAGCAGAAAATTTAGAAAATGTCGATGAAATAAACATGGCGGTACAAAGTTCACCGGGCTAGCTAGTATATCATAAAAATCTTCACAAATAAATAAATTAGAGTGTCTGTTTGAAAGTAGTAATAATAAATTGACAGATTTTTACTAAGTTAAAATGCAAGTATGTATACCTACACAGTACATTTACCTAAAAACATTTTTTTTTGTCTGTGTGTCCGTTTGTTCCAACTAATTTCCAAAAGGGCTGGGCCGATTATGATGGGACTCTAACTACCAGGTCTTCTAAGGATCTAAGGCATAACATAGAAAACTCTTAATAATAATTAAGGTTTCGTGAAAAAAACCCCTTAAAACGCGAGGAAAACCGCGTGCACCGTTTTTTTTTTTTTTTTTAAATATAGAGTGACGAGACGATCAGGTCATGTGCCTGATGGTAAGCAACATGCCTGACACATAACAGCACAGTGACAAGCAGCTATTGGAACATGAAGAGTCCAAATCATTACCTAGCACTGCACTGCGCTCGTCACCCAGAGATCTTATATCTCTAAGCCCTGTAATTTCTCTGGAAACATTGCCCTTCAAACCGGAACACAGTAATGTTTGCACATTACTGCTTGGCGGTAGAATAACTGGCAAAGGTGTGGTACTTCCCCAGGCGGACTCTGCCAAGAGTCCTACCACTACTTATCATAGTTTATCATAAAAATGGCGGACGGTAATTAATGTTTTGATGTTCGACGTGGTCATGTAACCCGGGGTTTATTCTTTATTCACTTGTACTTGACCTTTACGTCACGAGACCATGTTAACTGCCGACGGTTTCATTGCGAGGGAAGACGGCATCGCAATGCGAGTAGGTACTCATATTTCTTTTTATTACAAGAGTGAAGTTAAAAGTTTTGAGGTACTCTCGACCATCGCGGATTTGAAATTTGTATAGTATGAGTAGGGTCGCCAACTATACTGTTTATAACAGTATTTTCCTGTTTTAAACAGTATTTTACTGTTTTAAACAGTATTTTACTGCTTTAAACAGTATTTTACTGTTTTTCACTAAATTATACTTTTTACTGTTGAACAAAAATAACGTATACAAAATACTGTTTTCAGCATTAAAAACACATTATCATGTGTTATACTTATGCCTGGGCCACACTAACGGGAAATGCCATTAATTATTGCGTTAACGGACGTTAACCGTAGGTGTAAAATATACCTAATGGCCGTTACCGAAGGTGTATTTGACACCTACGTTTAACGTCCGTTAACGTGAGAATTAATGGCATTTCCAGTTAGTGTGGCCCCAGCATTAACGCTCACACAAATTTGTTTTTATTTACTACTTCGCCTTTTGCTTTTGCTACTGCATGCTGTTTATAGCGGCAGCCACAAACAAATCACACTGAGTTTCTGAACGAAGAGAAGCTCTAAAAATGTATTTTTATAACAATAGATAAATAAAATACTGATCATTTTTCTAAAATACATATTTTAATTTTAATTTGGTTTCAATAAATATTTAAAATTAAACTACGAGACAAGCGGCCCGGAGTGTCTACCACCTATTACATAACTACAAGTTTTTTAGCTTCGATACTGCTCTCTCCTTTCTATTCGCCTGAAATTATAGAGACAGCAACAGCAAAGTCCAAGCCGATTTAGCGAGGCGATAGAATAGCGCGTATCTATCGGCAACACACCGACCCATAACAGCTCATTACGAGAACAAAATGAAGTCAAAATATTTTATTTTACACTATAAATACTTATTTATCTCTGTAATACTTTTAAATTTTTGTGTCACAATAAAGAGTTTCTATCCATCCATAAAAAGTTACTAAAAATTGCGATATGAATCGATTGGCTCCGAACTAGTCGTAGCGGTATTTTGGAAAACAATGGCTCATTCCACGTAAAACATTGATTAGCTATGCCCTGCGCTCGCTCAAAGATATACTAATAATATGGGTTTTCCCTGCTAACTGGCGAAGATATGGTACTACCAGGTGGATTCTGGATTCTGCAAAGAGTTTTATCATTATGGCCGAGCTACACGACGCTAGTTTTTCAAGCTAGGATAGTAAGCTAGTGTTAGCAAGCTACTCGTAGAAGTACTACCTTCGTGTAGACAACGCTGCGCAGCGCTAGTTTAGTCTGCACGACGCTAGAAGTACTAGCTTCCTAACACTATCCCTTTTCACTATCACTTGAAAAACTATCCTCGTGTATCTCGGGCATTACATAGATAGAGTTGATAGCTAGACAGTGTTGTGTGAGAAATGTCCATCAATATCTTATACCTTTAAACGAGCAATTCTTGTATATATATATATATATAGAATCTCGGAAGCGGCTCGAACGATTTTCATGAAATTATGTATACAGGGGGGTTTCGGGGACGATAAATCGATCTAGCTAGATTTTATTTTTTAAAAACTTCATTTTATGCGCGTTTTTGGACAATGAAAAACTTCTACAATATCATTAGAATACGATAACTTATTTCGCCGCTGTTCTTTAAGTCTAAATGGCTCAGACGGAATATGCTCGCCCTCGGAGACAACAGGCCCCGGTTCGAATCCTAGTGGTTACTTTTCTTTTTGTTCTTTTTTTTGCTCGCCCTCGGAGTCAACAGGCTCCGGTTCGAATCCTGGTGGTCCTTTTCTTTTTTTTTTGGAGAAAATCTTACATTTAGCGCCTTTTAGTAGGTCTAAGTAAGTCATCACTTCGTAATTCGTACCTGCCTAAATATCATTTAAAAAAACCGAGCAAAGCTCGGTCAACCAGGTACTTTATTATGTACTAGGTAGTACCGCCCCGCGGTTTTACCTGCGTAGTTCCCGTTCCCGTAGATTCCCGAAATAGCCTATGTGTTCTTCCAGACTATAATCTATCTGTGTTCCAAGTTTCAACCCGATCCGTTCATACGTGACGACGTGATTGAGCAACAAACATCCAAACATTGACATTTATAATATTATAGTAGACATGGACGTATAAAAAAGTAGGACGTGGTCTGGCTAAAACAAAAACTGTGTCTGTAGAGTCGGCCAGTGCGCTGTCGCATACAGGCTGACAAGCAGACATACACAGTTCACTGGGCGACTCTATATACACAGTTTTTGTTTTAGCGAGACTTCTACTTTAGTCCGACTTTTTCTAAGCGTCCTTGATAGCATAGTATAGTAGATATTATATGAATATGAGTAGGATTACATTTTCTTGGCACTACAAACAAACAAACACAACACAACTTTTCTACAAAAGGGTACCAAACTGCTCCTTTCCTTTTGTGGAGGTTTTTTCAATTCGACCATATTTAATTTTTATTTTCGTGGTATAATACAGTGTTATTTATTGTATTGAACTGGAAAGACTGAAGACGACGATGATGAATTACTTCGAGTGAAGTCAGGCAGGAACAGCTAGTGTGTATTTTTCGGTAGTCAATACGGCGATACGCTCCGGTATGCTAATAAGGTTGATATTAGGCCCGAACACGAACTATCGGCCGAACTATACGCTCTACGGAAATCTCAATTCTTGTTATCAGGAGTATCCATTTTTGGCATAAAATGTTTGGATGTTGACTCAAAGAAACTTAGTAAATATAACGTTGAAAGAACATCGTTTCGTATTAGTATGAAATAGTCGTATTGTATTCATCGATATGAACAACTTTTTTGTGTAGCGTAAAATCGTGTTTTTGTATAACTAAAAATATTTGTATCTACATATCTATACTAATATTATAAAGCTGAAGAGTTTGTTTGTTTGAACGCTAGGATCTCGGGAAGTGCTGGTCTGAATTGAAAGATTCTTTTTCTATTGGATAGTCCATTTATCGAGGAAGGCTATAGGCTATAGAAAATGACGCTACTATTAACAGAAGCGGAGCATGAATCAAGAATGTAACAAAATCGGGAAAAAATATTTCTTTTTGAGAGTTTTCGTACGTTTCGTGCTTTGACATGACACATGACAGCATGTGTCTAAGATTGCGTCATTGAATATCACAGATTACATACCTCTTGAATATAAAACCTTTTTGCTAATCTCTTAGTTGGTACGACCAATTTCCGACAGGTGGCGTAGCAGGTAACTGAAGAGGTGTTTTGTTTGAAAGCGAAATTCTCAGGAATTACTGAACCGATTTCTAAAATTTTTTCACCGTTGGATATGTGCGGGATCTCGATGAGTGCTATATATGTTCCACGGGCGAAGCCGGGGCGGACATCTAGTTACTATATAATTGAACCATTGAAATAAGTACTAGTTAATAAGCTCACCAATAAATTGCCTAAAGTGGATATTCTATAAATAAATGCAGTACTAGTTAAATATGTGTAACCATTAAATTACTACTTTTGATGTTAGGATGAACGGATCCGGGCTGAAATTTGGAACACAGATAGATTATAGTCTGGAAGAACACGTAGGCTATTTTTTATCCCGAATCGATTGCAACGGGAACTACGGGGTAAAACCGCTGTTAGTTTTAACCGACTTCAAAATAAGAGGATATACATTCGGTTTTATGTTTGTTACGTGATAGCATCGCCAATAATTGTGAATCACTTATTTTTTTCTTTGTTAGATCCATAGTTCAGATATGGTCCCATATACATTTCATCGAAACAATTTTTGAAATATAAGAATATTCGTAAGAGGCTGATTAAGATCTACATCTGGAGTATTGCATTGTATGGCAGCGAAACGTGGACCATGACTCAAAGGGATAGGGAAAGATTAGAGGCATTCGAAATGTGGTGTTGGAGGAGAATGGAGAGAATCAGCTGGAAGGAAATGAAGAGCAATGAAGAAGTTTTGAAGATGGTAGAGGAGAAAAGAAGATTAATGGAAACAATAGAAAACAGAAGATGGAAGATGTTGGGACATCTGATACGACACGACAACTTCATTAGAACAATAATGGAAGGTAAATTAGAAGGGAGGAGGAAGAGAGGTAGACCTAGGAGAAGTTACATGAACCAAGTGAAGGAGAAGATAAATGTAGTGTCGTATCAGGAAGTCAAGGAGAAGGCGGAGTGTAGAAGTACATGGAAGGAACTCCACCGACAAGAGCGTCGCTCTTAAATTATAATTGAATGCAACAAAAAAACTACAATTTGAATAAAATTTTCAGACGACGTAGTAATAGATTCTTATGAAATTTGGTCCTGTGTCTGAATTTAATCTTAAATTGAAGTCGATTTCTCGTTTTTCAGAGAAAATGAATAATTTACAAAGGGATTTGCCAGTTGGATTTAGTTGGTTGGTTTGTACTATACAGGCGACCAAAGTTAGGAGTAGCGCAGTAGGCGCGCGGCCGATAGGTACGGCTTAACGTATCGGGGTAAAATTTGAAACAGTAAAATTTAATCTGGAATAACATAGGCTACTTTTTATTGCGATTAAATAACGGAAACTACGCCAGTCGCTGCTAGTTCTTAATATTAGTTGGATGATAATGATAAAAGTTACGGCTGCTCTAGTCGGGAGGTCGGCGACTGCCGATCCGGAGCCCCCGGGCTCAAATGCCACGCGCACTACCTACTGTCTTTTAGAACTCACGTGCGTAATGCTGCTAACTTTTTTTAAACTACAATTGGTTCGCACTTGACCACCATCTCACCTGATGTTAAGCGATGATGCTATCTACGATGGAGCGTGCTTACCTAGAAGAAACCGATTCACTCGATTTTAAGACACCAAGATTGTAACCATCGGGGAAAACCCACTCAGGCAACGCATTCCACAACCTAGACGTTCTTATCACAAACGTGGAGTCAAATCTCTTCGTTCGCGTTTTTAGAACATCAACCATGAAACGATGTCGCCCTTTTGTGGAACGAGAAGTCCGATAGAAGAAAGGGCAAGGTGGTATTAGATCATGCAGATCAGGTGCACAGTCTCCAACTTAAAACGGTGAAGGAACACATCGTGAGGAAACCAACATACGTCCAGAATCTTTCGAGGTCATAACTGCGGCCAGCGTGGTGAAGTATGGCCTTGACTATTCCCGTTACGAGAGAGAGCACCGAGGCCCAGCAGTAGGAACGTTTCGGAGGTTGTTTATGCTGCAGATAGAGACAAAATAGTTTGATTGGAAATCTTACAACAGTTTCGAAGTATATTGTGGGTTCTGCGTGCCCGTCGACGTCGCAGCTGTATAAAACACCGGTAACATAGACACTATACGACGTTCCTGCCTACAGCACTAAAGCACAGGTTTAGCGAGCGACCTGGATACCCGCCGACGTAGGCAGACAGTTTCGGTTAGTGCGACTCGGCACTCGGATTATTGATAGTTTGTTTAGGTTTCTGCAACTTGGTCATGGATTTCGGAACCTAGTTCGCAACCTTCGACAAAATACTTATGTAATCTAATGAAATAGTTATTTGTTATACAAGAGTGCAAAGTTGATTTTTAAAATCCTGAGCGTAGCAAGGGAATCAAAAGAGCACAAGATGAAAAATCTTTGCACTCGAGTGCAACACGTAACTTTTCATTCCACCTCAGCGAGGAAATGACTAAATGCAAATTTTAAATGTTTTCGCGCTAAGCAAATTAAAAAAGTAAAGTACACCAAGGAGGTTCCGAGTCTGAGTTTTTAACATATTAAAAAATGTATGATGCATTCGGCACCAAGGAGGCAGAAATAAATAGGTTGAATTATGTTTTGAATTCAAAACCTCAGTACCTACACACGATGTTCTAAATTCAAATTTACTTTAACCTCTAGAGGGTAAAAACGACTTTTGCGCCCTGATATCGAGGAGCAAAAGTACTCTTTCCGAGCTGGTGGGATGAAATAGTTATTTGTTATACAAGAGTGCAAAGTTGATTTTTAACCGCGTGCTCAATTTTGATGACCGAGCAAGCGAAGGATTCTACAATTGAATCACGAGCGCAGCGAGGGATTCAAAATAAGAATCCTGAGCGTAGCAAGGGAATCAAAAGAGCACAAGGTGAAAAATCTTTGCACTCGAGTGCAACACGTAACTTTTCATTCCACCTCAGCGAGGAAATGACTAAATGCTCATTTTTAAATGTTTTCGCGCTAAGCAAATTAAAAAAAAGTAAGTACACCAAGGAGGATCCGAGTCTGAGTTTTTAACATATTAAAAAAAAATATATGAATGCATTCGGCACCAAGGAGGTAGAAATAAATAGGTTGAATTATGTTTTGAATTCAAAACCTCAGTACACACGATGTTCTAAATTCAAATTTACTTTAACCTCTAGAGGGTAAAAACGACTTTTGCGCCCTGATATCGAAGAGCAAAACTACTCTTTCCGAGCTGGTGGGATGAAAATGTTATTTAATGGCGGCCCGTTCCGGCTTTGCTCGGATTTTGTCATATAAAGACTATCAATGGGAATATCGACGCACCAGTGACTTTTCGGAGTCAAGTGCGTAATGCCGCTAATAACGGTGAACGATAACATACTCGTAGTTCGTAGTGAGGAAACCAACGTTCCTAGAACCTTTCTAAGTTATGCGTTATCCACTAACACACACTGGGCCAGCGAGGTAGATTATGGCGTTGAATCCCTTCTTGCGAAGAAAGCCCCGTGTCTTAGCTGTGGGAAAAGTTTTTGGACGGTTTATGCATCTTACTCATTTTACTCAAATATAGTACTTAGTTACAGTCCTATAGACTAGAGTTGCCACGAATAGTGACTTGGCGGAATACCGAATGCAATGCTGTTGGCCGAAGCGCTGCCATCACTACTTACTTACCTGATCAATTTTACTTTGGTTTAATAGTGTAATTTGTTAATGACTACCTATAATACGAAACGGTATACGAAAGAGTACGAGTTATACGCATTACCGAATATTAAAAAGTGCCCGAATAAGTGGAATACCGAATAGTCGCCGAATATTCGTGATTTCTGTACTATCTGTCTTTAGTACAAACTTCGCTTAGTTTGGGGTCAGTTGGTGTTGTATGTGAATTGTCCACCAATATTATAATTATTCACGTTTTTATTTATTTCCTTATTATTATTATTTATTATTCATACCTTATTATTACCTGTTAGAGATTAGAAGCCGGGGTGCCCTAGCGTCAAACATAAGAGATCGGACCAGTTGTTCAAGTGCAGATACACAAGTATGTCATTACTACTGCCTCAGACGGCGAAAACGAATACAAAGACGACTACCAGTTTTTTTTTCAATTTTACTTCATGTACTCTTTGGACCTTTAATTGTTTAATATGACAAAATGTTTATAAAAAAAGAGCAAGAAGTATAAACCTGAAGTTAGTCCCAATCCTGCTAATAAAAAACACGCGAATAAGAATGTATGAATGTATTTTTGTTGCTCTTTCACGCAAAATTTACTACAGGGATTTGGATAGAATTTGGCGCATACTTAGATAGATTATGATCTGGAATACCACATACATAGCTTCAATAAAGTAAACCGAATAAAGGAACAAATCTGTTACTCAGAATTCAGTACATACATACATTTTCAGCACAAAATTGTTATTTTGTATAACTATTGATTCACTACATTTTTTTTTATAGTTTAGAGTGACGAGACGAGCCGGACATGTGCCTGATGGTAAGCAACATCCCTGCCACATAGCAGCACAGTGACGCAGCTATTTGAACATGAAGAGCCCAAATCATTACCTAGCACTGCACTGCGCCTACCACCCAGAAATAAAATGAGATCTTTAATCGCTATGCCGTGTAATTTCTCTGGAAACATTGCCCTTCAAACCGGACCAGTAATGTTTGCATATTACTGCTTGGCGGTAGAATAACTGGCAAAGGTGTGGTAACTCAAAGAGTCCTACCATTACAAAAATAAGTAGTACAACACATAACAAACACATTAGACACTTCATGACCACTCCTATTCCGTCGACGAATGGCGTCACTGTCGCATCTCACAAAGATAAAGCGTTTTACAGAAATAAACGTGCTTGTTTAACAATTCCAAAGTATGATTTCAGTGGTGGCTGTAGTAATCGGCGATTAGATATTCAGGAGTCGACCGTAGATAGACTGTAGTAGATAGCACCTAGCTAGGTACATATTGGTGGTGTCACGCATGACGTGGCATGTTTTCGTCGGTCAGTGTCGATGACTCGGGGATTATAAACCCATTGCAACATTTTGGATAATTGCTACGATCAAGTTATTTTACAACATCTAGACTAACATAGATTTTAAGCTGTCACGGTTTGAATTCCTACTGAAAGCATTACACAGGACTTAAAGGCTTGTTCGCATTAGTCTAGTAATTTAGCCTAGTGGCAAGTAATTTAGCAACTAAACGTGTATGAACAGTGAAAATTTAGTCGAGTAGTTTAGGAAGTGATTTAGTCGAGTCAATCCATTTTGTTCTATTTTCAACGGGCGATTAACACCCCCCCACCACGCGTTCGTTGCGAGCGGGGCGCTCATTGGCTCGCCGACTAAACAGGTTCAAACTTGTCGAATTAGTCTGGAGAGAAAAATTACTTCAAACAATTTCCCAAATACGAAATTGTCTGTGGAATAACTTATTTTATTGATCACACAAATTTCCTCATTCACCTCTTCTAAAATAGCCATTACGATTCGATAAGATTAGCTTATTCATTCATTTATTTTATTGCGTTGTAGGATCTTCATGTTGCGAAAGGCTACTCACTTGTGAACTGTACTAAAGCACGGTGCGAACGATTTTTGAATAGTAGCGAGTATTTTAGCTACTAAATTACTCTCTACTAGACTAATTTACTAGCCTAATGCGAACAAGCCTTTACGGCGGTTTTTTTTAAACAATACAAACTATATTATTGTATTAGTATGCTGAAGTGTGTAATGTGTATATTAGGTCTGCGTAATGGCGTCAGTGCCAGGTCTTGTTCCGTAAGGCCGTTGGTTGTTGAGGATGCCAAGACTTTCCTTGGGTATACCATCCGGCTGCAGCCCGCCCAGTTCGGTAAGTGAATATAAGAAATACAGTAGGTGCTCGATAATCCGGCGCTCGCCAGTCCGGCATTTCGGGACTCAGGTAGCCCGCTCTATAATCCGGCATTTTACACAGCTGAACGCTGGACCTCTGAGCGGGTTCGAGTAGTTTCTCTCGCTCGGCAGTCCGGGCCTAACCTTAATAGTGAAGCCACGTGTTTGTTTTGCTTTTTCTTGTTTCGCAGCGTCGCTTTGACTTGTGAATCTATGATATGTAGACTTCATTTTACATTGTACATGTCTAAAAAGCTTTTACTTCCTATACAAATTCGATAATCCGGCAGTTCCGACAATCCGACATAGAGGGAAAAAATCGGATGCTGGATTATCGAGCGCTTATTGTACTTTCACGTACCATTTCTGCTCTCAGGTATAGTTATTTAGGAAGTTTAGGTCAAGGGCTTCCTGCTATACCTCATAGCTCAGTAGGGAGTGCAGGTTATCTGTGAACTACTAGGTACCACAGGTCCCTCACACATAAAAAGATTAAAATGTATGTTCGTACCTCGCTGCCGTCCTGCTGCGCGTTGCACTTGCTGATGTTGAGGGTCCCGGAGATGAAGTCGTTCTGCACGTCCACGATGAGGAAGGCGCTCACCGGCCGCACGATCTGCAAGCCGGGACCGACGTTACCACCACTCTTATGATGTTACTTTGCAAGGACTATCGCTATTCTGCTTTATATTATTCTGATGCTCATTATATTATTTTTTATCGGCTACACTTCGAAGAGTGTGCAACGGATCTGCATGATATAATACCATCTCTTGCCCTTTCTTCTATAGGACTTTTCGTATCTCAAAAAAGCGACATCGTTTCATGTTCCAAAAACACGAACGAAGAGATTTGACTCCACGTTTGTGATAAGAACGTCATGGATGTGAAATGCGTTGCCTGAGTGGGTTTTCCCCGATAGTTAATCTTGGTGTCTTCAAATCGAGAGTAATCGGTTTTTCCTAGGTAATCACGCTCCATCGTAGACCCCATCGTCGCTTAACATCAGGCGAGATGGTGGTCAAGTGCGAACCTATAATAGTTTTAAAAAAATTAACAGGTTAGCTAATACCGCTACAGTCCAGTTACCACTTTAATCCACTGGTAGCAGTCGAAAATTAGTCGTAGACTAGGAGTTTTAAGGTGTACAATTAAGTGGTTTCAGCCAGAATATGAAAGTTTGGGGTGGTTTATCACTGGTCGGGTCTGATAAGGTCTTCGAAGGTTTTGGAACATTTTGCTATTTCTTGAGGCCCATGAATGCTGTTAAAAAATTATACGAGTTTTGGGGTGATTTAATAAAACCTGCAACCTTGATCAAACGATCAAGTAGTTCCAACAGAGTATAAGCACATGAGCACGAAAGATTACCCTTCTATTTACAGGTGAATGTGAACCTTGTCATTGCGAAATAACGTTGCTGATCAAGTACGACTGATTTAAGTACAGCTTTGAATTGGGACTCAGTGGTTGTAGTCGGTATTTGAAGTAAATAAGTTCTAGGTATAGGTTTTGCCGGGCCGGTTTTGAAGTGTCGTCATACTACTTATGACGTCCTGGTGTAATTAGATAGGAATGTAAGTTTACTATTAATAAACTATTTACTATTACTATTTGATCAAAGATCGTGTAGTGTCTAAGTTACCAAGTAACCTAGGGGTTGCAGCTACAGATTAAAGGAGTCTTGAAGTAATAAAGTGCAACCTACCACTTTGATCCAGTGGTTCCAGCAGAATGTGAACTCCTGCTTGTCCAGGAAGCCGTCCCCGTCCTTGTCGAAGACCTGGAAGATGTGAGCGGCTCGCTCCTCCGGCAGCGGGTACACGTGGCCTTTGTCGTTGCGGAACAGCGCCTTGCAGATCAGACGAAACTCCGCCAGGTTTAACTTGCCGTCCCTGGTTGGTCCATGATATTGTTATAACATACCGATTGAATCTTGGTGTCTTCAAATCAAGAAATCGTTTTTTTTTGTAGGTAGGCACGCTCGTAGACCGCTTCGTCGCTTAACATCAGGCGAGGTGGCGGTCAAGTATAACCTTTACTAGTTAAAAACACACAGAATAAAAATAACATATTTTTATAATTTCTAAGTAGGTAAGCCGTTACGGTATTTTAAGTTACCTTTTGGTTTATCTCTAAAGACTGTTGCAAAAGGCAATATAGACCGGAATAGTATTGAGAGCTACGCAAAATATGTGTATTTTTTAGTTAAAATGGTTGTGTACTACCCAGCATTACGATCAACTTTTACATTGTGAGTCTGGATCGGAACCAAGGACAAACATTTATGTGATGAAATGTTACTCTACTTTTGTAATAAGAACATCTAAACCGTGGTAGTTGCCTCAGTGCACAGATGACTATACCTATACTCGTACTACTCAGAGGGTAAGTATTTTACGCTCTACGAAGACCCATAACCAGGTCTAGAGTGATTGCAGAGTGCCACTCTACCCTTCAGTGTCTTGCACACAATTATAATGTCACAGTTGAATGGACAAAGAGCCACGACATATGCAAAGGAAATAAAAAAGCAGATGTACTTGCCAAGGCAGGTGCAAAGAAAAACATCAGGGCAGATATAGCGGAGTTGTGCAAGCCAACTGCTTCAGAAACGCGAAACCTGCTATGTCAACAGAAAAGGAACAACAAAAACTTTGGGATAAATCCATGAAATGTAAACACTCCAAAGCTATGTTCCCACTGTTAGAAAGAAAAGCTACTAATAAACGCCTAAATCTATCAAGATCAGAACTCCGTCTGATGATAGGTTTGATCACAGGCCACTGTGAGTTAAACTACCATCTTCACAAAATAGGATCTGCAGACAGTCCCCTGTGCAGGGGCTGTTTGCGGGAGAATGAAACTGTGGAGCACGTGCTCTTACACTGTGAAGCCACAGGAAGCATTCGATTGGAATCGGGACTCCTGGAAGTAACTCCAAATGAAATATGCAGAGAAACAACAACTGACTGGGAAATGGGAGTGAAACTAGTATGCCAGCGACCCAAAGCCGTGCTCCGCAATTTTAAGGAGCTCGGCTGGTTTGGGTAGGATGGCAGGGAGGAAGTGCACAATACACCCCTAGCGGGACGTCAGTGCAGGTCTATCATCCCCATTCTGAATTAGAATTTAGGGTAAGTATTCCTTGATAGATATAATTTGGCTGTAAGTGTTTGGCTTGTTGATTCACACTTAAGTGTGAATCGATTTCTTAACAGGTAAGTACGATTCCATCGTAGACCGCATCTTCGTTTAACATCAAGCGGTCAGCTGCAAACCTATTACCGATAAAAAAAAATGGTACTCTTTATTTTAAATCTAAGCTGTTTTTGTTTTTATTTTACGGGAAGTTATCATATAGGAGACGTAAGACCGAGGATCGGGCTGAGTGGCGCATTATGGGAGATGCTTATGTCCAGCAGTGGTCGAATACAGGCTGATTATGATGATGATTGTATAGGTACAGAGATTGCATTATCCAGACTTCAATTAAAAGGAATCGCAATTGTCTGGATAACTAAATGAAATCCTCATGCATGCTCTCAGATGTGCTCTAGATAATATGTGCGCAAGTTAGTAAGATAAGGCTAGTTGCGGCCCTTTTTGGTCTGGGCTAGCCCAGTGAATGGTAGACAGTAGGTACAGGTCAATAGAACTGTCAGAGGTCACTTTTAAAAGAACGATAACAAAGCAAAAATAAGCTAACATCGTTTTTGTATAAAAACGAACGTAGTCGTTGTTGTTAGTCGTTACACATATTTATACAAGTCACTTGTGAAATGGCCCTTCCAGTCTTCACTTAAGTTTTGTTTGGTATGTAGGTACCTATTAAGTTTGGGCATGTAGGTACTCTCATCGACAAAAAGGTCGCCGGACGCGATCGAAACTTGAGGCCGTACCCCAAGCAAATGACCTTGAGTATTTCTTACCTCATGGCACACCGCAAGAAAGAGCAAGAGAGAAACAGTAGGATTTGTCGCTGTTTTACTGTTGCTCAAATAAACTCTTTAACTATAAAATCAGATTTTGGTTTTTGGAAAAAAATATTTCTGCCAAAATGTTCGTACCTACCTAATGGAATTGGCTAACTGTTGGTGTAAGTACAAAATCCAAATAATGTCGGTTTTTCGAGTAGACGCATGATAATTACAATTATTTCTATTTGTTATGGTTTCGTTGTGAGGTGATTCTTTAAACAATAAATTCATTACCAAAAAAAGAAACTACTACCTACCATTTTTAACCCAAGAAATTTATTTTAAATGTTACTTTTTACCAGTTGATATTTTTAATGGCTAATGAGTAGATAGATAGCTTTGAAAACTGGACAAAAATTCGTTTTGCTGGGGGGCGCACCGTAAGTCGGACTGGACCGACCATATTACACGTTAATGAATGAATGAATGAATGAAAACTCTTTATTGTTCACAACTTAAAATAACACATACAATATAGGAAAACAATAAAACTAGTGAAACAGCTGGCGGCCTTATCGCTGAAAGCGATTTCTTCCAGGCAACCTTGGGGGTGGGAAAATGATAAGGAATATAAAAAGCGTGGTGCGCAATAAAGACTATTACTACGAGATAAACGTACATTCTAATAGCATTACACACAAATACTTAAACTACTCAAAAACATAATACACTAATAGATACAACTAATCATAACATATACCTACATAAACATACACACTAATTGACAAGATGATAAATATAAGACAATTCACTTAAGAGAAATAAAGAACATGAATACAATATTTGACGTGATCACAGCAATCGAGCTAAATAAATAAATAGTAATACTAATGACAAGCCATTTCTAATACGCTAACATAGGTAATTTACATTCTCTTTGTACACTAAGAGAAAGAAAAAAAAACAATTACAAAGGTGGCAGCTTAGACAAATATAATTCTTTTACATGGTCTTTAAAGACAGGCAACGATTGCAATTTTCTAATATAGACTGGTAGCTCGTTCCACAATTTAACAGCCTGAAAAGCAAAGGATCTGCCATAAAAGTTTCAGAACGTGCAGAAGGGGCCATTAGGGTCAAGTTGGTTTTCGATCTTAGTGGAAGAGAATGACAATCCTGTAGTAAACCGCTCTTTAAGGTAACGCGGTGTGCAGGGGTTAAATAAAACGTTGTACAGAAGAGAAAGAATATGTGCATTACGACGCTGGCGAATCGGTAACCACTTGAGTTTAGCGCGAAATTGAAATGTGATCATATTTGCGTAAACCAAATATGAATCTAATGCAATAATTTTGAAGGCGCTCAAGTTTATTAAGCTGGTCCTCTCAGATCAAGAAAACAGACGTCAGCATAGTCCAAGATGGGGAGCAGGAGAGACTGTGCGAGTGCAACTTTAGTGGCAGTGGGTAAAAGTTTCGTAGACGCCTAAGTGAAGCACCTGATGCAAACATCTTGCTGCTAATGGACTTAATGTGGCTGTCCCAAGAAAGAGTTCGATCTAATGTTATACCAAGATTCCTAACTGTGTCACTGAATGGTATCACAATGCCGTTAAACATAATGTTGGGAATCGTAGACCATTCAATTCTGGAGACCCAGTATGAACTACCGACTATTATAGCCTGTGATTTTGCGGGATTGACATCCAGACCAAAAGACTTGCTCCATTTCTGAATAGAAAATAAATCGGAATTAGTTTTGAAATGGCTAAAGCAAGATCGAGGAATGAAGCTTGTGTATAAATTTGTAGATCGTCTGCATAAAGGTGGTAGGAAGAAGTAATGTGTTTAGAAATAGTGTTAATGAAAATAGCGAAAAGAAGAGGAGATAAGACACCGCCTTGAGGGACACCAGCAGTTGTATTACACCAAGAAGAAAAGGTATCTTCTAGGCGAATCCGTTGCCGGCGTCCTTGTAGATAACTACGAAACCAATCGATTACCGGTGGAGATATGTTAAGTGAGCGTAGCACTGCTAGTAAAATGTCGAAATTGACGGCGTTGAAAGCATTACTGAAGTCTAACAGAGCTAGAACAGTAAGCTTACCGTCATCCATCCCCAAGCGAATATCATCGGTGACTTTAATAAGTGCAGACACAGTGCTATGCCCTGGGCGGAAACCGGACTGGAATGGATTGAAGAGGTCTTGTCTATTAAGAAATTCATTCAACTGTTTGTGGACAAGACGCTCAAGGATCTTGGAAAGGAAAGGCAGGATAGAAATAGGACGAAATTCAGAAAAGGATTTAGGGTTTGACTTTTTAGGTAGTGGCAAAATTTGTGCGTCTTTCCAGATAGAAGGGAAAACACCACTTTGAGCTGAATTATTGAAAATGGAACACAGGGCGGGAAGGATTATATCAAGGATAGGCAATAACATGTTCCGACTTATATTGTCACCGCCTACCGCATTGGAAGAGATAGCCATGAAGCTCTTCTTAACATCACACTCGGTAAATCGATTAAATTCAAAAGAAGGAAATTGAGGTACAGGAATGGCAGATAGATTACTAATAGTTAATTTTTTCTGTATCAGACATAGCAGATACAGAAGTGAAATGTTGATTGAGAGCGTTAAGATCAGTAATGTTAGAAGTGAGATTAGATCGTGATTTGCCAATTCCCATAGACCTAAGGAATTTCCAGACTTTGGCTGGATTTTCATCCTCTACAGAAGCATGAATATGACGGCGTATTGCATCCCTACACACCTTATTGCAGCGATTACGGGCCTGGACATATTTAGTTTGATTTAATTCAGAAGAATGCAATTTGTATTTAGTTTTAGCTACTGCTTTTTTATGTATCAAAGTTTTAATATCATCAGTGAGCCATGGTGCTGGTAGATGTTTCATTTTGATGGCACGCATTGGTGCATGCACATCATAAAGTCCAATGATGAGAGTGTTAAAAATGTTTAATTGTTCATCCACAGAATTAACGTCAATGACAGAACGCCAATCAATGTTTTTTGCTTCTTTAATAAGAGCGGCGGTATTCATGCCACTAAAATTGCGCTGCACAAGGATTTGAGGTTTGATTTTGGAGGTCGAATTTTATAAGATAGAAAAACTAAATCATGGTATGAAAAATTATCAGCGGAATATTGACCATGTTTAGCGACATTATTTGGGATGCGACTATCATCAAGTCAAGAAGAGATGGGGTGCAGTTTGGGAAATGATGTGTAGGATTTAGGGTAGTAGATGTAGATTAAAGGATTTAAGGGTGGATTCTAGTGACAAGCTGCGGTAATCTTTTCTGACAAGACACGTATTAAAATCACCCATAATGATGGAGTGATTATAGGAAGGAATTAAGTTAAATAAGATAGACTCGAAAGAAGAAAAATAATTAATATTACTGGATGGACAATAATAGACTCCGAGAAGAAGTTTTTTATGCGAGAGTGAAATTTCAATAAAAAGATGCTCAATCAAATGATCAATCAATGATGATTTCAATAAGAAGATGATGATGTTAAAACGAACATAGTGACATTCTACGACGCTAGTGATTTCACTGTGCTTCCTTCGCACCACCACTGAAGCAATGTGGTGAAATTATTGAACTACGTTACTTTTTACAACTAGGTATTTGGTAATGCTTGTAAAATACGGACAGAGGCGCCAATCAACAAGGACCATGAGTGTTGACGCAGAGTTTACATAGTTCAATCCGAGCGTGCACCGACACGTCGTAACGTGTTAAGTTTCACGTTTTACGTTATGGTCTTATTGTTCTACATACTTTATACTTTAGTAACCATGTAAAACGAGATTCTGATTCCAAATGAGTTGTTTTCAAGATGTATAAAAAAATAAACTACCTACCTGATAAGTAAGATTATCATTTATTATTTATTAAGCGATAGATCAAGTGGCGGTACATCAAAGAAATTAACGCGAGAATTAATGCGTTAAAGCGGCCTAGCTAAATTTTATTTTTTTAAAACATAATTTTATGCATAATTATATTCATCTAATATATAAAATTCTCGTGTCACAGTTTTCGTTGCCATACTCCTCCGAAACGGCTTGACCGATTTTGATGAAATTTTTTGTGCTTATCCGGTATCTATGAGAATCGGCCAACATCTATTTATCATCCCCCTAAATGTTAGGGGTAGTCCACCCCTAAATTTTTTATTTTATTTTTTAGACAAAATTTTTAATTACTATTTTTTATGATACAATATACAAAAATACATACAATCCTCAATTTTCACCCTTCTACGATCAACCCTTATTTTTTACTAGCCATTTTAGTAATTTAATCATTTTTCCTCTCCGGCTCAGTCGGAATATGCTCGCCCTCGGAGTCAACAGGCCCCGGTTCAAATCCTGATGGTTACATTTGGGTCTTTTCTTTTTGTTCTTTTTTTTTCTGAGAAAATCTTTTACTTAGAACCCTTTATAAACAGATTTAAACCGAGCACAGCTCGGTCAACCAGGTACTATTATCTGATATAGACAAAACTCATTGAAATAAGTAAATAAATGTTTCGAACCGGATTTAGATGTTTTTTATGCATTCAATTTATGCTATAAAATTATTGTAAAAGTACTTAAATACAAAACAAGGCAATTTATACAATGTATATAGAAAGTTTAAACGTTTCAACATTTATACATACAATATAAACACTAAAAATAATGTTCATACTGCATCAATCATTATTTCTACATGTCATTATAATATTCAATCAATCATAAAGCCCTTATTAGTGTATAGAATGGAAGCCAAAAGAAAATGCCTTTATTTTTGTTTACTTATCACAAGTATATTATTTTAGTCCTGTCCCTTATTTGTTTGTGGACCTGTATCTTATTTCTGTTGGTGTACTATCAAAGTGTTATATATATCTTAAAAAGTAATGTATTACTACTTTTTAGTAGTGGTAGGGCTCTTTGCAAAGTCCACCTGGGGAAGTGCCACACCTTTGCCAGTTATTGTGCCGCCAAGCAGTACAGTGGAAAGATTCCTGTGTTCCAGTTTAAAAGGGCAATGTTTTCAGAGAGATTACTGGGCTGGATTAGAGATTAAACACCTTATATCTCCAGGTGACGAGCACAGTACAGTGCTAGGTAACGATTTGGATTCTTCATGTTCCACTAGCTGCGTGTCTCTGTGCTGTTATGGGTAAGAATGTTGCTTACCATCAGGCACATATCCTGCTTGTCTTGTCACTCTATAAATCAGAGAGACGATCTTCTTAGCATTCCATGGATTCACCGTGCGGGTGCCGGGTCCATCGTGTGGCAGAGAGAGAAAAACTCGAGTAGTTCCCGAGACTTGTGACTCGGGCGTAGGTTTAAGGGGCCCTTTCTGACGTACATCAACACTCACCTTCACCACTCGTTTTTCTCTCCTGCCTGCAGCCAAATCTGATATGAGCCTACTAGTGCAGCTTTAGATACACGTTCTAGTATAGAACTTACAGCACTTCTGGATAAGCCAAGGTCTTTCAGTAGGTTATAGAGAGATTTTGCTGGTATACCTCTCGCTCCCACTTCTACAGCGTATAAACTAACTACATAGCCGTTTTTTGTTAATTCGTTTAGGAGGTCGTAATACTTATTTTGTTTCATCGCGTGGTCTTTAGGTATATTAGTTTCCCACGGTACGGTAAGTTCTACAAGGACTATGCGTTTCGTAGCTCTAGAAAAAGGAAAATGTCCGGTCTGGATGACGAAACACCCACATCCTCTGGGATTTTGTAGTGCTTTTCATACGTGTCCATTAAAATAGTCCAATCAGGTGCTGTACCCAGGATTGAGTAAGGCTTGTTCCTGGAGTTTGAAGTTGAGCCTTCTTTACAAAGTTAATTTGTCTGTTGTTTGTCGTCAATCCCTTTTGGGCTCTAGCTACCGAAAGGCTCATGGCTTCACGTATGATTTCAAGTACTCTGTCATGACGCCGTGAGTAATGACCCCATTAAGGAGCACCCTGCATCCCACCAATATGTGCCTTGCTGTACATATCGCCTCTCCACAAGTATAGCAACATTTTTCAGAGGCTTTTCCCCACCTTACCAAGTTACTCTGGTCAGGAGGGTCATTTGGAATGCATTTAGATATAACATATAACATATAACAATCGGGAAAAATGTGTAATTCAAGTAAGCCTTTTTTTTAATCCTTGAGGGTTCTGATTTCAGATTTCAGAACTTTATTGGAGAAATAACATGTTGGTTATACAAGGCAAGTCATTTTACAGTGGGTAGATATTTTCAAATAATTATAAGTAATCATAAATAATCGGCACATTGAATTTATTTTCTACTATACATTGTTCAAATAAATTTTTCTGAAGGTTAACTCAAACATAACTAAATATACAAGCTCTACACCATTTTTTTGGAGTATTAGTTTACAGTTTACAATGGTATTTAACCAAAAACAAGAATTTGAACATGAATTTTTAAGTAACAATGGCAACATCTGTCAAGGTTATTGAATATTAAATAAAGTACTTAAATACATATATATTTTATGTGATGGGTATGTACACTTACAATGATATCAACTTCTGTTCTAGTTGTCCATATTATATAGGCTTTAACATATATAATATGGACAACTCATAGGCATATAAATGTATATTTATTAATACTTTTAAATAAAAATGTTTTACAGAAAAGCAATTTGGTATCAAGTCACAAATATGTCTAAGGCGAACAACAATTAAATGGGAACAATAAATAATACTGAAAATGTTAAAGGAGTTGTATTCGTTAAACATTATACTGTGAAGTGTTTTATGGCAAAATTATTATTTTTTTATGAATTTTATTTCACATGCACTGGGGTGGTATAATTTTTGGAAACACTAAGAGTTGTAACTGGCCAATCTTAGGCATAAATTACTATTACCAAGTTTTTAGGTTGTAGGTTTCATTCCCACCCAGGAAAATATTTGTTTGCTTAATATTGATGTTTATTGCATCTGGTTTCTATTGAAAATAAGTATGTATTTATAAAGATACTATGTTTTATATCAGCTATTTGGCATTTATAGTACAAGTTTTGTTTAGATTGGGGCTACATGGAATAGTGCAAGATGTATATAAATAATTGCATAATTTAAAATATTCTTAATAAATTAGTGAACCTCTGGGCACTTGAAGATGCTTGCTATGCTGAAAACTTTAGAGAACATAAGTTTTGAATAAAATTTGTGTCAAAAAAATGCATTTTATGAATTATTCACTAAGTACATAACTTATAATATAACGTGAGTGTGATAAAGAATGATCGTTGTGTGATGACTCCACTAAAAATTACTCATTTCAGGAGTATGTTGATGAAAACTTACCCATCTTTGTCGAAAGTTTCATAGCACGCGTCCATCTCGGAAAATGATGAATCGTCCACGGGAGTACCGTTAGCCACCTCCGACATCGTACGCTGACTCAAAATGACTCGCGCCTCCGCGCCACAGCGGCTTATAAACGAATTCAGCACCATGGTAGCAGTTTATCCTTATGTAACCCACGACGACCAAAACAAACTGCCCTCGCCATGCCACTCTTCACAACTTATGCACTTTGACAGTTTCAGGTATTTTATACATGCGTAAAACATATTCTGTTAATTTTTTATAACTTTTCATTCATACTTTTTGTTTCTTTAGAAATTATTGCGAAATTATCGCGAAAACAAACAATACCGGCACAGGTGGCTGAAGATACAGATCACTAAGATCTAGGATGAAGAGTGAAATGAGTGAATGAATCAAATCCGAAATGAGCCGTTTTCCGACGAGATAAAAATAGTTCCAAAGTACGCACTAGATGGCGGTGTGAAATTTCAAAAAGATTTGTCTGTACCATAGACTCTCAAAAGTGTAATTACTATGAAGCCCCTCCCAATGTTCAGGAAAAAAGTGTAAATCTAAATTATTTGCAATAACTAAAACTGTTGGAGGTTTCCCGAACACATCACTTATTTTAGGTAAATTATAATTTTCTTCTCAGCTCAGCTGATGTGTTTGGTTTGTTTACCTTCTATAAACCCTAAATACTCGAAGAAAAAATTTCATTATAAATCAAATTTTCTTCTTTTTTAGTGTTAAAATATTGGAAATAAAAATAGTCAATTGAATTGATAATGGAATAAAAAAACGTTACTGATCACATTCGACTTTCAATAAAAATCTTTAAAACTCTCGATGCAGAGACACAAACTAAGCACAAGTAAAAGGAAGATTCAAAAATATAAATAGCAACACTGATACGAAAATATTTATCTGTGGCTGAACGACTAGTATCTATTCTCTCTACTTAGTCTGTGGTATCTATCTAGTGTTTTGTGGTATCTATGGCCAAGAATAAATAAAAAATGAATAGGGTTGGGACATTAGTTACCAAACCACGAGTATACAGAACAGCTCCTTAAGTTTTAGTGAACTATGCGAATTAGCTCATCGATTATCTGGTTCCGTGACCGTTATTTTTCGGCGATCTACTATTGTTAAGTAATGCCGCATGGTCAACTGACTGATTTAGTTTGCTCTTACCCGAATTGTATGTTACGTATTCAACGATTTTAATATATTTCGAATTTTTGTGGTGAACTTTTCTTTAGCAGCGTTGTGATTTGAAAGTCATTGAAACGAAAAAGCGACAGTAAAAAGAAAGTTAAGCATTTCTAAAGTATCATTTCTACCACGTATATTTTTCTAGATACAGATTTTCTAGACATTTTCAAGAGATTAAAACGAAGAAATGATAGATGGCGCTTATATTACGTCTAACATTACTTAACATTTCTATTCAAATGTAAGGTTTGGACAATATCCGTATATTGAGATAGATGAAGTTTTTAAATCAGACAATTTATAGTTCTCTTGAATTTTAATGCATGGACACATAGCGTTTCCGAGTTTGCAGATGTTCATAAGCAATAGCAACCAACAACACAACAACAATAGCAAATAACAACAATCGTAGACATCTACAGTCAGGTAGCAGAAGCATAAGCAGCCCACTAATTGTTCCCACTGCTGGGACTCGGGCCTTCTTTTGCAAAGACAGAGTCATACCCATAATCCACCACGCTGGCGCAGTGTACCAATCCACACTGATGACACAGTCATGACCTCGAACAATTCTAGGTCCATGTCGGTTTCCTCACGAAGTTTTCCGTTTTAAGTTAGCGGCATTACGTACATATTATTATCTTCGAAACGGTAGGATACCAATCGGCAGTTGCCATTCTCCCGACGAGACCAGCCGGAACTTTTCTCAATTCATGTGAAATTTTTGTATTTTACATTATATGAAATAGTTAAATATTGGAGCGCAGTATGAATAAAAAAAATTGCAATATTGTCTTCTAAAATATTTAAAAAAGACCGAACGAACGAAAGATGGGAGCGAACTAGTTCGACACAGGTATGCGAGCTAAGTTCAGCGTTCCCAGTGGACCTCACTATGTAGCTCAGTGGCTTTTGACATTGACATCGCAATCTAAAACTTACAAGCGCCTTCTATCTTCCTTTTTTCGAACCATTTTTTTATCTCGTCGGAAAACGGCTCATAGACAAAATAATACAACTGACAGCTGACATAAAATATTTCTACAGAGCTAAACGTAAATATACCTCTCGAAGAAAGTTGTCGATTTCGGTAAACATGGCACCAATGTTTATTTTTTTAGTAATATTAATAAAATTGATTGCTTTTGGTGATCTTTTATACTCTATGAACAAAGGAAAGAAGGAACTGTGTCTATGATCTGTGAAGAAAGCGAAATACAATGAACGAATGAAGAACGAAACTGAATGAGTTATTGAGTGATTACTTCCTCTGTGCTAGGGAGTAGGGAAAGCGTCATTGGTATTAGGGATGCCCAAAAAAGTGTATTGCATCGTATATCGCATCGTAACTGTATCGAACTTGGTTGTATCGATACGCGATATTATCGATTTCCTTTGTATCGATATATCGTATCGTAACCGTATCGCATGCCTTTCAATTAAAATGCGATATAATGAGTATATATCGTGCAAAGGGTTATCTTTTTAGTAGTTTTACCATCTTATTTTATTTTTTAAAACGAAACAAATAATTATATGTATTTAAAATAGTTTTATTCAACAAAAAAAAACACAATTGCCATTGATCAGCACTTAAACAACGGAAAAATAATAATTTTGATAACCGCTGTGGATTTAACCTATTACGGCTTTCGGAAAGTGTGTGTCCTGCTACGAACGGAATGAAGAAGGAGAACATAAACTAAACATTTATTAATCATATTTGACGGTACCACAAAGTTCAAAGATTTATTTAAATCTACCTCCAAGTCTAAACAAAAGCCGGCTGTTCTTGTTCCATAAATAATTTTGTCGACGTTATCATTCTCTTATTACTAATAAACTAATAACAATATATTCAATGGCACTGTCTATTATCGTTTAGTGATGTCAATGATGTAATAGGAACTTTAAAATTATACAAATTAATCACCGACATAGTTTGATACGATACGGTAATGCGATATTTTTATAAGAATGCGATATATCGAAGCGTATCGTATGGTCAAAATATCGCATCAAATATCGCTTTATCGTATAGTGCTGTATCGATATTCCGATATATCGTATCGTAACGGGCATCCCTAATTGGTATGTGATTGGTATTTTGAATTTTCTTCTGATTTATTTTTTATAAAGTTAAATTTTTTATCGGATACAAAATATTGAGTGAAGCTAGTGTGATATCTACCTTCCATCTAACGTTGTCAAATCGTTAGTTTTGAACTTTCGGTGTATGTATAGGTTAGGAGACCAAAGTTGTAGTCGCGCGCCGTTTTCTTATTTAGCATGACAGAAGTGGAAAAACTGCACGGTTTACATAATACCGGTATGACGATGCACGAGCGGTTCACCCTGCTGGCACGGCAGGCGGTGGGCCGGCGCCCTCTGCAGACTCGGGCCCCGAGGGCTCGGGGGAAAGGAAGAACGCACCCGGCTTTGATTGAAGCTATCATAAATCAACTTAACCAAGCTCAGAGGGTAATACTACTGCTACATTTGTTTATTTTAATATGTGATAGCTGAGCAGCATAAGCTACTGTGTCAAGTGTGTTATTTTTGTCATTTTATGCTGTAATCTTTTAACCCTCCGCCCGTCGCGTAGGGTCTTTGAAAGCCTAGGTGTAAATACATAAAATTCATATGTTTAAAATCATGCCCGCGTTTCTATACTTTAGGTACCCTCCGAATTTGAATTATAGTCGGCGTGTATAGCAGCTAATTTCAGCTCGCATGCTTGCGCAGTGAGATATGGACGTGTTTTCAGCGCCCGGGCTGTGAAAGGCCCCACGCGACGACCCGCGTAAGTAAAACTGAATTCATAATTTTATGTTTGATTGCTTTTTTAACATGTATTTTATTTATTTTTCTATTGTTTTAGAACAACACTTCTAATATCGGAGAAGAATAACAACAACGTATATTACGTTGGTTAGAAGAAGAATGTGATGACATTTACGGTGGCGACGAATAAATATTGGTGGTGGACAATTCACACACAATACCATCTGACCACAAACTAAGCAAAGGTTGTATTATGGCGGATAATTGATATAATACGTATATAGTTGTAAATCCATACTTATTACGTATAGAAACACCCAGACTGTACAAATATTTGAATTCATCACACAAATATTTGTACTGAGTGAATCGGAATCGAACCCACGAACTTCGGCTTTGCAGGAAGGTTACTACCCACTAAGCCACAAGGACAGTCCTAAAGAGGAAGAAAAAGAAGAAGATGTAACATGCCCAGATGAAAGGAGTGACCAAAATACGGATTCAGAGCAAGAATGCGAAGATTTTGTTCTATACTACTATAAGGTGATTCATACCTCCGCTTCAGGATATACAACCTGATGGATGCGCATCTATCCCAATGAGGCAACATTTCATTCATTGCCCGAAGCAAATCGATAGAAAATTCAAATCTATCTGCCACTTTTGTAAGGGTAACATTTGCCCAACACATACTAAAGTGGTATGTACTGACTGTGTTGAAACGGAAAATTAGTCCGAATTAGTTTGGCAAAAGTTTATATTTTTTTGGGTATTGCGATTCAATATTACTATAATAAAGTGTTTTGATTTTAATTTTGTGATATGATACAATTTATGTACTTAATTATATTATGTACATAATTAAAGCAGTAAATAAATTAATATATTTGATTTACTTTTTGTATTTTATTGTTATTGAAACACTTAATAATAAACCATTAAGATAAGTTAAAAGATAAAAGTTATAAGAGGTTTTATAGGCGGTTGATCTTCGAGGTTTTCAGGGACCGCACGCGACGAACCGCGTTATTAAAAACCGCGCGACCGGCGGAGGGTTAAAAAAAGTTACGGCTAGTCTAAGTAGTTGGGAGAACTTCCGATGCGGAGCCCCGGCTTAAATCCCACGTGCTCTCCTGTTTTTTTACAATCATGTGCGTAATGCCGTAGCTTAATATGTTGAAGGAAAACATCGTGTGGAAACCGACATGTAGGTACCTAGAATTTTTCGAAGTCATATGTCATTCCCCAATCTGCACAGGAACATTTTTTTATAGTATAGACAGAGTGACGAGACTAACATATGCCTGATGATAAGCAACATGCATGCCACATAACAGCACAGTAACATGCAGCTATTGGAACATGAACAATGCAAAAGCCCAGTCCTGCACTCGTCCCGCAGAGATATAAAATGTTTTACCTATATGCCCTGTAATTTCAATGGAAACATTGCCCTTCATTTAGTGGGCTGCTTATGCTTATGATTTAATAACCGTCTATCTCATTTGTATGAGATTTAATATTGTGTTATGCATTTTCTTTTAACTACCCTTTGACCAGATTGCTTCTCTGCTGTGCTTATGTCTGATTTTTTTTCATCAAACAAATACTAACTTATTTTGGGAACAACATTATTCATTTATTTATTGTACATTACCGTCTTTTATCATCATCAGCTCCTATGTGCAGGTATGAATTTACTGCGTGCACTGCCACCTGTGTTAACCTTAATAGTATTATTTACATTTCAGCCAGTTCCAGATATACCTTTCCGCGGTAGAGGCCGAGGGCGCGGAGGGCTTCGTAGGTATGGCAGCGAGGGCAGCCTGCGGAGTGCACCAGGGCTACGCAGAGTTCGCTCCAATAGTTTTGTAAATATGGACAATGTTAATAAAGACCAGCGATGGAGGCGCTCGAATGGTAACCTTAGGTGAGCAGAAAATTCTTAATTCATAGATTTCTGTAGCATAGGCATTTATGTGATACATTTTTTTTTATTTTAACTACCTACTATCATTTTTTATTAGTTTTTATTTAGTTTAGTATTACTACTAATCATTTTTTGGTTGTTGGGGTTTATTGCCCAGATGATACAGAGGAAGTGACTTGGAAAAGTCGTGACAACAAGTTAATGCAGAATCTTCTATCTGCCTCTCAGCATAACACTATAGTGATAGCTGGAGATTTTAATTATAGTCACTTGAAATGGCCTATCACTGTAACTCAACATCGCAGTGGTGACCAAATGTCCAAACCGGAAGACCTTTTCATCGACATGTATTTATCCAGTAATCTGCATCAGTTAGTGAAAGGTCCCACTAGACACCAGGTTAATCAACAGCCATCAGTGTTAGATCTTATCTTAGTGAATGAGGACACTCTAATTCATGATGTCGCTCACTTGCCTCCCATAGGAAAAAGTGACCACTCAGTGTTACATTTCACCATTCAATGCTTAACACGTAAAGAAAATTCTATACCTCGGCTAAGAAGGAATTACTATCTTATTATGACAACTTTAACACTGAACTTGGCAACAATTTGGATATGATATCTATATCTAATGATCCTGAGCAACTATGGAGTGGTATTTTAAATGCAATCAACATCACCACTAATAACCATGCCCCATTGCGGCAAATAACATCCAAGCCAAAAAATAAACCATGGATTAATAATAGTGTTCTTAAATTGATCTCTGAGAAAAAAACACTATGGGTTAAGTACAGAGCTTCTATGAATGTAGATGACTATCACAAGTTTAGGGAGGTGAACAACAGATGTGTTGCACTGTGCAGAAAACAAAGAGCCAGTTATGAAGCTGGAATTATCAGTAGGGGTGATAAAGCTTTCTACTCCCACATGAGACGAAGTACTATGTCGAAAGTTAGCATACCTCCGGCAGTTAGGAATCACAATGGAGACCTCGTTACCCAACCTTGTGAAATAGCTGATGCTTTCGCTGATGAATTTGTAAAAGCCTATTCAAATGAGCCTACTCTTGATCCTGTTATGACAGTTTCATCTATGCCATGTGTAAATGAAAGCTTGTGTGACATAACCTTTTCTGAATCAGATGTGATAAAAACTCTTAAGAATTTTAACACTCAGTCATGTCCAGGGCCAGATCAGCTTCCAGCCTGTGTTTTAAAAAATTGTGCTCACACACTTGCCCCTGCTCTCTCGGTTCTGATGAATGCGTCCTTTGAAGCTGGACAACTGCCTCAAGATTGGAAGCATTTTGTGGTCACTCCAATTTTTAAGAAGGGAGACAAAATGCATCCAGAGAATTATAGACCTATAAGCCTTACTAGTATTGTGGTTAAGATAATGGAAAAAATTATAAATAGGCAACTAACACAGTTTCTCAATGGGCATTGTATTATATCTACCAAACAGCATGGCTTTGTTGAGAAAAGATCCACTATCACCAACTTACTAGAGTGTGTCCATACTTGGAGTAAGGAAGTGGACGAACGAAATCCAGTGGACATAATTTACTTAGATTTTCAGCGTGCTTTCGATAGAGTCCCTCATCAGCGTCTCCTGATGAAATTAGACCATTACGGTATACGTGGCAGGCTGCTGAAGTGGATAGAACATTACTTGACTGGAAGAACTTTTCAAGTTCGAGTCGGAGATTCCCTATCACAACACAGGAATGTATCCAGTGGCGTGCCACAAGGATCGGTGACTGCTCCACAACTTTTTGGGATCTACATAACTGATTTAATTGAAAGAATTGAAAGTCAATCAGCATTCTTCGCTTATGATGGTAAATTTTTTGCAAACCCATTGGTTGGTTCAAATAAATCTAGATCAAGTGCAAGATTGCCTTGGACTGAGTTGTTAATCTAAATGTTGCAAAGTGTGGGATCTTACATCTAGGCAAGAATAATCCACTAATAACCTATTATCTCAATGGTGTTGCTTTATCTTCAGTGAATCAGCAAAAAGACCTCAGTGTTATAATTACGAGTACATCAAATTTAAAATGGGAAGAACGCATTTCTGCAATTGTAAAAAAAGCAAACTCTTTTCTTTATGTCATTCGTGGATCTTTTCAATCTATAACTGTAGAAATGTTTCTTAAAATATATAAAACTTATGTGAGACCACTACTGGAATATAGTTATCAAATTTGGAGCCCCTACTTCAAAAAAGATATTGATTTACTTGAAAGTGTGCAAAGAAAAGCGACGAAATTGCCATATGCCCTTCGACGTAAATCGTACACAGAGAGGTTAAAAGCCCTACGACTCACTACACTAGAAGAGAGAAGGGTGCGGGGAGACTTGATTGAAACATTTAAAATACTGAATGGATTTTATAATCTCCCTCACATAAGGAACCGTACAGATTACAGGAGCATAAGAGAGACAGTCGGCGTCATAAGTCCCAGTTGTCCCACGCGCCATCACTGACAAACACTGCACATCACATCCTCGGCAACAGAGTGGTTTACAACTGGAACAGGTTGCCTGAGGATGTTATTTCGGCAAAGTCGTTAAACTCTTTTAAGAACAAACTGGACAGATGGATGGTAAAAGACAAAATCATTTTAACAGACAATTACCTATAATTTGTTATTTCAACACTGAGATATAGGCATATCAGCAAAAGCCTATTATTCAATAAATAATTAATAAATACTACTACTACTAACCTATTGTAGTTGGTGGTCAGTGTGTTTGTGCTAAAACTATCACAGTAAGATACCCTGACTTACTCTGCTCCCATTTTATGCTATGAGAGATGCAGTTTTTCATTTGCTCACCCTGCTGTTTCAACAAATTTTCAACAGGTGGCATAGCAACCTGCACAGGGTACAGGTTGCAGTAGTAATAAGCAAAGTAAAAAAAAACTAAGGGTTTCAATCTTTGAATTCAAGCATCATTTGTAAACATCATCATATTATCAAAATTACTTTGGTTTATTTTGATTTATTCATAGTAATGTAAATTGTTTTTGTTACATAAGCAAGCAATTTAGTAGCAATCTGCATTTATGTAGATAAAAAGTTGTTGTTGAGATAGAGAGAGGGACGATCTTCTTAGCATTCCATAGATTCACCGTGCGGGTGCCGGGTCCATCGTGTGGGAAAGAGTGAAAACTCGAATAGATCCCGAGACTTGTGACTCGGGCGTAGGTTTAAGGGGCCCCCTTTATGACGTACATCAACACTCACCTATTGGTTTGTATATTTTGTACAGTGCAGCCCTTATTGAAGCGATATGTAACATTCCAGCAACCACAGCCGCGCTGGGAGTGTGAGCGGGGTGGTGCGGGGTGCGGGCGCGGGGTACTGGCTGCGGGGGGACGCCGCGAGCGGCCGGGGGCGCGGCCGGGGCCGGCCTGCCAGGTAACCAGCTTCGGCTGACATTAAACACAGTTACAGGTTTAGTAGTGGTAGGACTCTTTGCAGAGGTTTCCTTTGTCACCCACCAGCCACACCTTTTGCAGTTATTCTACCATCAAGTAATGTGTGCAAACATTACTATGTGCCGGTTTGAATGGCAAAGTTTCCAGGGAAATTCAGGGCATAGAGATATCATATTGAATTTCTTTTGGTGACGGGTGCAGTTCAGTGCTATATTATGATTTGGTTTGGACCCTTCATGTACTAAAAGTTGTTATGGGCATGTATGTTCCTTGCTGTCAAGTGCATGTCATGCTGTTCTCGTCACAACTATAAAAAAAAGCATGGTATTGTTGCTTAACATCAGGCAAGATTCGGCTGAAATGTAAACCTATTAAACTTAAAAGAACAAAATTAAAAATTTTGACTAACCCCCAACTACCTCGGATTTGTTATCTGTACAACATTCTACTATTCAATTCAATTCATTTATTCATACCATAAATTCATAAGAACACTTGGTAACGTCATTTACAAAAAAGCAAAGAATCTGTGGACGTAATATGATAAAATAACAACGTCAAAAAGAATAAAGCAGCTGTAAAGGGGTCTAGTCAATTACATGTAGCTGTAAAAAGGCTTTATCGAAGACAAAATAACAAATAATCAATACACACAGTATACAGATACTACATTAGTACAAACAATGTAACATCAAAAGTCTTAATAAAAACAAGAACAAAATTAAAAAAATTGTTATCTGTAGAACATTCTACTAGTCAAGCCCTTTCATTTGATACCTATATTAAGGAAATTGTGAAAAAGGAAATGTAATTCGCCATTTTGTGGTAGCGGCCATCTTTGATTTGAAATTTGTCATAGTGCAAAGTATTCTACTAATCAAGCCCTTTTATTTGATACCCATATTGAGGCAGTAGTGAAAAATATTATATAATTCGCCATTTTGTGGTGGCGGCCATCTTGGATTTGAAATTTGTTATAGTGTTTAGTACTCTACTGGTCAAGCCCTTTCATTTGATACCCATATTGAGGTAGGTTGTGAAGAAATATTTTGTCCGCCATTTTGTGGAGGCGGCCATTTTGAATCGATATTAACCAAACATAGCTAAGAACACCCGCACGGATATTAACTTTCAAATAAAAAAAACCGCATCGAAATCGGCCCATCCGTTTGAGCTCTACGGTGCCACAGACAGACACACACACAGACAGACAGACAGACAGACAGACAGACAGACAGACAGACAGACCGACATCGACGTCAAACTTATAACACCCCTTTTTTTTGTCGGGGGTTAAAAATCTATTATTTTACCTTATTACAAGATTTAATTTTGACACATTTCTCTTCCATATGTTACTATCTTTAACAAAGTCGTCTATATTATAATATGCCTTGCTCAATAGGTAGGTAGCTTTTTATTTCATTTTTAAACTTGGTTTCATTGAGACCTTCCACTTGTACAGGGATTGCATTATAGAAGCGAATACCATTAGATTTGAAAGAGTTATTTGTTTTCTGAACTAGTTAAGACCTTTCATTTGATACCCATATTGAGGTAGGTTATGAAGAAATATTTTGTCCGCCATTTTGTGGAGGCGGCCATCTTGAATCGATATTAACCAAGCTATAGCAACATAGCTAAGAACTCCCACACGGATATTAATCTTCAAATAAAAAAAAACGCTTTGAAATCGGCCCACCCGTTTTAGCTCTATGGTGCTACAGTCAGACACACACACACACAGACGGACAGACATCGGCGCCAAACTTATAACTCCCCTTTTTTGGTTGGGGGTTAAAAAAAGAGACCTTGTTTGCTCTCACAAAAGAGTCAATGTTATTATACCACTACACTGCTCAAGTGTGGGTTGGCAGATATCATATGCCTTCACAATTCACAAGATGTTTTCCTAAGCTTGCACAGTCGCACTTGGAAATAAATCTAGATGTGCAAGCAGGAAACCAAACCTTCTGGTGCGCCACATATGTTTTTTCGTCGGCTGTGAATGAAGCTCATCGTCACGCTCGGAAAAGAAAGAACTGTTCGGGTGAACTCCGAATCAGCGTGCCAGAGCGAGAAAGATAGTCAGCTATCTGTTGTCACTGTTTTTTTTTAATTTATACTTGTCCCTAGTATTTATACTAGTCAGTTCAATTTATATGTAATCATTATTATTTTTGATTATTACAATTATTCAATAACTTTAAGTAATAGTTAGGTATTTCTTATTTTAGTTTCTCGCTTCTGCCGTGCGGTCTTAAGCACACATATTTTTTTTACTTATTTCAATCCACTATTTATTGCAGATAAAGATAATTTCTTCTTTAAAGTCTCAGCAAGGGTTGTCCAGGACAAAGAGTTCTAAAAATATTTGTTATTGCAGAGGGCGCGTGAACCGCGGGCGAGTACAACGGCGCGTGGAGGCCGGCGTGGCGCCGCGGCCGGCGCGCGGCTCGGGCCGCCGCGGCGCGCGCCGGAGCGCCCGCGGCCGCGGCCAGCCCAGGGGCAGGGGCAGGGGGGGGAAGAGGAAGAGGTCAGTCATCAATCAAAACTTTTTTTTTTCTATTCCGAGAACTGGCACCAAAAAGTTTACATATACTACGTATAGAGTTAGAACAAACGCTTTACACCTAAAGCATGGGTCTGATCGCTCTTGTCATGTCGCTCCTGTGGAATTGTCATACTTTTGTCGGGGCACATCACTATGTCGCCGTACCGAACATACACCTCATTACGATTGGTACACAGGAACCGTGCGGAAAACCTGATCTATTTACTTATTCTTTATCTAAAGCTGGCACCAATTATTGATACTTTGATGATACTTTTATTTGTCTTTGAAACTAGGTTATTACAAAATTGTGTTGTTGTATCGGAGGCCAGAGAAATGTTTGCTAGTTTCCACCACAGATCGATATATTTATATAGAAATTTGCATCATATTGGTTATGTGTTTGAGGCAACCTCAAAACTTGTCATATACCTCTCCTATTATACCCCAATACGGAGCAGCTGACTTAGCTGGTTCTCTATCCCACTTCTGGGTGTAGGGCTCTCTCTTTGTTCTTTCTTTATGAATCCTTAAGTTTAAAAAATAAAAATATGTGAAGAGGGTGCTTGAGACCAACAGACCTGTACAAAAGGCACTGTGCTGACCAATAGGCCCCTTAAAAAAACGCGCAATTCACTTCAATGTGTATTTAGGAGTATTTGGGTCACTCTGAAGGGACAGTTGTCTCTGAACTTGTCTTTTTTTATCTCTGTGTGCGTGCACATCATAATAAAATCTCATTATTTTTCCAAGCAAGCCAAATGAAGCATAAATTCAAAAATTTACAAACATAATACTAGTCTAAATATAATATAATTTGTATATCCTATTCTTTTGGTGTGTCAATAAAGTGTATACATCTATACTAATATTATAAAGCTGAAGAGTTTGTTTGTTTGAATGCTAGGATCTCGGGAAGTGCTGGTCCGAATTGAAAGATTATTTTTCTATTGGATAGTCCATTTATTGAGGAAGGCTATAGGCTATAGAAAATAACGCCACTATTAACAGAAGCGGAGCATGAATCAAGAATGTAACAAAAGCGGGGAAAAAATATTCCTTTTTGAGAGTTTTCATACGTTTCGTGCTTTGACATGACACATGATAGCATGTGTCTAAGATTGCGTCATTGAATATCACAGATTACATACCTCTTGAATATAAAACCTTTTTGCTAATCTCTGAGTTGGTACGACCAATTTCCGACAGGTGGCGTAGCAGGTAGCTGAAGGGGTGTGTTGTTTGAATGTGAAATTCTCAGCAATGACTGAACCGATTTCTAAAATTTTTTCACCGTTGTATATGTGCGGGATCTCGATGAGTGCTATATATGTTCCACGGGCGAAGCCGGGGCGGACATCTAGTCTATCATAAAAGTATTTGAAAATACATGAATGTTTCAGGTGGTATCACTCGGAGCCAGGCCCCGAAGCCGGTGCCCACGCGGGAAGAGCTAGACGCGCAGCTAGACCAATACATGGCCGGGACTAAGGCAGCGCTCGACAAGGAGTTGGACGACTACATGAGGCACGCTATGGACTTCGACTGATTATACCAAGACTTAACAAGAATTACTGATTATCCAAGACGTGACTCGAGTAGATGTATGTTTAAGTTTGAAGTCAAACAGTTTTTTACTGGTTTAACTAAAAAATGCAAGATTTTTGGCTTGCAGAACTCCTTGGCTTTCAAAAAGTCCTTCTTTCTTGGCTAAATGTTTTGAATATTCTTGCCGGTGTCTTTTTGTTTGCTTGTTAACAATATCTCTTCAGTGTGAGTGACCAATGTCACTTCGGTGTGAGTGACCAATGCAACTCCAATGTGAGTGGCTAATGTTTCTGAAATGTGAATGTATCGCTCTGAGAGCCAACAACATTTTATACACTTGAGATGAGCTGGCGGATCTTTGATTTGACAAACTCTTAGATTAAGTACCTTTTTTTTGTAAAATATGAGCATTTTTAAGACATTTAACTTTGTTAGTTTAAGTTTCTCTACGACTATGTTTATTAAAAGTACATGTCTACCTCAGATAACTTTTTTAAAAGTTTTTTGTAGATTACTTATCCGCTTACCATCAAGCGCACCGTCAGATTTATGCCCCATTTTTTGTATACAAAAGTTTAGTACATGTCCAAAAATACAAAAATTAGTAAATTTTATAAAAATAAAAATTGTAAGTAGGTAAAACAATTAAAGTAAATGTTTTGAAAAAGATTGGTGTCTGTAAAGTCGGTTGGTTTACGGACAACGTCATAACAAAACATTGATAGATAGCGCAAGCGTACAATGAGCGTAACGGGACACTTTCGTCCATGCAACCGGCGTTCATCGATTCATTAGACGTTGTCAACAATAAAATGGTTAAGAAATTTTCTTACGCTCAATATTTTTGTAGTATTGCTACATGTGCTCTTGTTTTTATAAAATCTTAGTTCAGATCTTAAGATCTAAATAGTAAATAGTAATTATTGTGGTTGAAATCAACAGTCTTTAAGGATAGTGAGTTTTTCTGGACATGGTCTAACGGTAATTTAGTCAGTCAGTACGAATTATTGATGATATTAATGCAGCGAGCAACACGGAAGGGAGTAGGCATACACAGCGTACAAAAGTACAAGTCCGTGTGGACCATAGATTACCATGAAGTTTGATGATATACTGTGGCGTGAGGGCGGGGCTAGATTTGTGAATGGTGCTTTATTTTTATGTGTTAGTGATTTGGCTGTGTGAGTATGATCGACAATGGCTCGGTACTGGTATGTTTTGTATGTAATAGTGCGGATTTGCGCTAGTGTGCAACTTCCCCTCCCGCAAGAAATGACAGAAAGATTTGAACAATATTTTTGAGCTAAGGCTACTCCCTTCCGTGCTTGCGCGGAAGATCGAGTTGCTCGATGTATTAATGGCATTACTTTAGAAGTAGAAATTCTTTGTTATTAAATGTACTAGTTTATTGTATTAATGAAAGTGTTTTTAAAGTTAGTAAATGGTTTAGTCACATGTGCTAATATCAGATAGCGAAGGTAGCGGTGTAGCTACTGCAGTTTAAAATAGAGTCTGTCCTGGCGATCATATCAAGCATTTATACATACATAAGCAGCCCAATGAATGTACCCAATTCTGAGACTCGGGGCCTTCTCTCTCAACGAGAGAGTCAAGACCATAATCCACTACGCTGGCCTAGTGCGGGTTGACGGATGACACATGATCTCGAAAGATTCTAGTTACATGTCGGTTTCCCCTACGATGTTTTCCTTCACCGCGTACAAGTTAGTGGTTTTACACACATGACTTCGAAAAGACAGTGGTGCGCGTGGATTTTGAACCCGGGGTCTCCGGATCGACAGTCTACAGTAACTAAACGTGTGTAATCTGTTTAAAATTAACCGTATTTAGACGAGACAAAAAAATGTCAACAGGGAATGCCGATAGAAGTGGAAACTTATAATACAATGTTTAGTATTTAAAGAGCATGTATGTTGTAGGTACAATAATACCTCAGCTGTGTAGATACAGGTATAGCTGCTATTACGTAAACTGGCAAGATATCACCCATATACTAACGCGCACCTCCTACTCCGCCGCCGCTCTCACGCTACGCCGCCTTCGCCGCTCGACATCGGCGTGTCGGCGGTGCGAACTCGTAAGATATTTTCTATCAAATTGCTTTACGCGGCTAACGAAGAATTTACTTAAATACGTTACAAAAAAATCATAAGTTTTTTTTAACTTTTATAGGTTTGTACTTGACCGCCATCTCACATCAGATGATGTTAAGCGACGATGCATTCTACGATGGAGCGTGTTTACCTAGAAGAAACCAATTGACTCTCGATTTTTTAGACAAAGATTGTAAACATCGGAGAAAACCCACTCCGGCAGCGTATTCCACAGCTTAGACGTTCTTATCTCAAAAGTAGTCTCTCTTCGATCGTGTCATTGGAACAACAACCATGAAACGATGTCGTTTCTTCGAACTACGAGAAGTCCGAGAGAAAAAGGGGCAAGGTGGGATTAGATCATGTAGATCAGCACACTCTCCGAAGTGTATCCGATAAAAAAACCGATAAGGTAGCGATTATGCGGCGACGTTCGAGACTTTGAAGTCTTTTTCGCACTGGAGTGTCTTTGCCTATGAGCTTTATGGCACGTCTCTCGATCGATTCCAGAGTCTCTAGACAATGTAGACACTTAGCCGATCCATCCCAAAGGTGCGGATAGATGGCGGCTCTGCGATGTTTAACACGTCTTGACCTTATTTACTTCAAAATCCAGGCGTAGCGTCGGAGCGGCGGAGCGTAAGGTCTACTTTTCGCTTAAAATGATAGAGACAGCAATAGCAAAGCCAAAGCCGATTTAGCTCGGCGGTAGAGGGCGCGTCAGACTAGGATGTGTGAAATTTTGTGAGTTGTCGCCGCCGGCGCCACTGTAATAGCAGTGTGTCTAGTGTGTGTAGTCTACGTAGCTTGAAACTAGATTTTTATTCTGTTGAATACGACTCATTACACTTGTAAGGAATGTTTTTTTGTATCATTTTGTTGATTGCTATAGATTTTACGGATAATATAATTTTAAGCTGTTTTTGCTGTGACAATAGGGATGTTAACAATTTACAATGTTGAAAATTCACTTTTTACATTACTATAACACAATAAAAAATATAAATACTCTTGTAAATGTACAAATTGATTTTTAAAATAATATTTAAAATATCGATATAATTTGTCCAGTTTAAACGCCGCGATCTTTCCCGCGCCTGCATGACGTCACAGGCCACGACCTGTGTTTGTTTACTACAAGTGTTGCAGTTACTTTGTACCGATTTTTGAGTTGTGCTAGCTAATCAAACGATGGAGAACACGACTTTTCTCTCTAACACTACTAGCTCAGTACGAATATCGACACCGTTAAAGCAGAAAACATGTCATGTGACGTCACATTTGGTTTCGACAAATAGTGATGCGTTTCGCAAACTTGAATTTCCCGCGCCTATTTTGCACTTTTTAAATAATATTTTTTATAATTAATAATTAACTAAATAATAAAATAATTCTTTTGGCATAATGGCAGGACATTAAGGATTCTACGAAAAAAAAATCAAGCCAATTTAAACTACATGCATATTCCCTATTGCTTTTATTTTGAAGATGGACACTTGTATACTTTTTTTTATTTTTATTAAAGTGTTAGTATTTTCGATGAGTAAATACACAATAATAAAGTGATTTTGAATTTTCCGCGAAAACACTAACAACTGATATGTCGTCACTAACCGTAAAACATTGGTCGCGATTCAAGTATGTCCAGTTTATGTGTTTTTTTTTAAATCATGAATACAAACAATTATAATAACAATTCGTCGTCGCTAAGATCGCAAACTATAATAAAAATGCAGAGAAGTAAACAGTTTAGTCAGTGTTTGACAGCTTGTTTTGCGGTTAGTGATATTAAGTCAATAAGCCATATTGGTGTTTGGAGTCACCTGACAACAGATTGAAAATATAGCATTTAAAATCATTTATAATGTATTTACTAAGTAATATAAAACTATAAAAATGTCATTTTCGATATTATATTAATAGAAACTATCATAAAATTTACACTAAACATTAGTTTATGATTAGTGTTAACATCCCTATTCATGAGTTGTTAAATTACGTGTAAATATTGGTATGTGGTTAGCGGGTCTCGACTCATTCGAATTAATATTTCGTCATATCGTCCGAAGATATAAACTCAACTTGTTAAATATATCTTGATATGAAATTACTCATATGATAATGATCGAACTTTAATTAGAATTTTGTTTGATCCTCTGTTATAAAATCAATCCTTTTTCATTTTTCTTTTGTGTTTATCATGCTCCTACACACGCCGCTTTTATAATATGTACCGGTAACTGAACTGTCAGACGTAGCTCTGTCGTACAGGCGCGGTCCCAACCTCGAATTTTGAAGGGGGTCACCAGTACGCAGCCTCAGGTTTTCGGGGGGTCATGTCCCCCGTGACCCCCCCCCGCCTCGGACCGCGCATGCTGTCGTATTGTGCTATAACGTCCTGTATTTAGTGTGCAAATTCCTTAGTTGAATTTGATGAAATGGTTAAAATCGTTCCCAGTCTATGACGGGTCAAGTGGCGTAACGGTTAATTTCTAACATACGTATAATATATGTATGTATAATACATATTGTCAACACAGTCAGATTATAATCTAACGCTTGATATTATAATCTCGCGGGAGGTTTGGTTAGTTCGTAATCTAACGCCTTTTTCCAATATTACAGAGAGACGATCTTCTTAGCATTCCATGGATTCACCGTGCGGGTGCCGGGTCCATCGTGTGGCAGAGAGAAAAACTCGAGTAGTTCCCGAGACTTGTGACTCGGGCGTAGGTTTAAGGGGCCCTTTCTGACGTACATCAACACTCACCTTCACTACTCGTTTTTCTCTCCCTGCCCAGCCAAATCTGATATGAGCCTACTAGTGCAGCTTTAGATACTCGTTCTAGTATAGAACTTACTGCACTTCTGGATAAGCCAAGGTCTTTCAGTAGGTTATAGAGAGATTTTGCTGGTATACCTCTCGCTCCCACTTCTACAGCGTATAAACTAACTACATAGCCGTTTTTTGTTAATTCGTTTAGGAGGTCGTAATACTTATTTTGTTTCATCGCGTGGTCTTTAGGTATATTAGTTTCCCACGGTACGGTAAGTTCTACAAGGACTATGCGTTTCGTAGCTCTAGAAAAAAGGAAAATGTCCGGTCTGGATGACGAAACACCCACATCCTCTGGGATTTTGTAGTGCTTTTCATACGTGTCCATTAAAATAAAAAGATAAAAAGTCCGGAGTGTCCGGTACGTAGCCCTAATCTAAACTAAATAATAATATCTCGAAACCATAGACTGATACAATAAGACCTACAAGGAAAATAAGATTTAAGTTGTAAATACGTAGAAAAGCATTTATTGTTTGGTACTTATAAACTTATTTGTGTTGGTCGTTTATTACCTGCGAAAGATGAGATTTTTTTTACTTTTATAGGTTTAATTATTAAGTCAATAGTTTATTTTAGATTGTTTTGCTTGTTGATTCAATTTAAGTTTACTAAATGATATTAAAAATTTTAATTTTCCGAAACATCTAATCCGGTCTGTAAAAATATCTCGAAGTACTATTATTGGTTTCGCAGATAAGCAATACTAAGCTGAAAGAGTAGCGTTCTATTCGTCATGATACACAAGTTTTACTGCAGCAGCTAGCAGCCCTTTATATTGTGTTCCCACTGCGGGGACACCTCTCTCAAGCAGAGTCAAGGCCATAATCCACCACTTAATTCACATTCATTTTTATTTTTTTTCATTGGTTGTTACCAATGATATGGTCGTTCCAGTCCGACTTAAGTTTCAGCCGCGCCGCTCTTTAACACCGGTTTTACTGTGAGACCATCCATAAAATAATGTAAAAACAGCTGGATTTTTACAAATTTAAAATTTTATTTCGTACGGACTAGCGTTTTTTTGGAGTGGTCATAATAATGATTGTACCGAGTAAATTTCCTTGTACAGTGCCCGTTCTGATACACCTGCGCTCGTCTCCAGATAATCCGACGCAGGCGCCACCTGTACGGGTTTGCCATTTACTGTCTCACAATGTGCCTTTGTAAACTAAGTTAAAATACAAAAATAACTAAGAATTAAAAAGTATAGTGACGGTATGAGTAAGTCATTCACTTGATGGTACGAAACACAACCATAATAGCACAGTGCCACGCTGCCATTTGAACATGAAGAGTCCATATCGCTATCTAGTACTGCACTGCGCACTTGTGATTCGTGTATCGTGCGATTAAATTTAGTAAAAATGCATTTTACAAAGTTGTAGTTCATTATTATGTTGTTGTATCATAGTTTAAACCGCGCAGGTAGCGTAGGGAAATAAAAACGGGTTTTATTTAGGTTCCTGCACTTAGATTTTAATTTTTGAAGTTTTTGTATAGATTCGTAACTTTACTCCATTAACAACATAGTTGTCATTGGATTAAAGTTACATATGTAGTTACTCAGATGTATTGTAGTACTAATTCGCGACAAAATTAAGAAAATCGTTACTTTTGTGTTCATTACTATCAAACAAAATACAAACCTTTCATACAAGTTTCTCTTTGTAACGGATCCTAATATGTGCGTTTCCACCTTTATCCCCTAAGACGAACGAACTACAAAAAAACTGTCTTTTTCATAAACGTTCCCGCAAGCTTACTGTAGTTAAAATAATATCTGTCAACTTTTAGACGCCATAATAAAAGTCGTAATTTATTTCATCATCATCATTATTCACATGATCATCAACCTTATAGCATTAGAATAGATAAATAATTTGAAACGAACCATCGAACTTTGCGGATCGAACGCTCCTCGCTATATCCTAAGATCCTAACTACAACGATTGTCTCTTTCCTGCGGCTCTCTATTTAAATACTCTCTTTCAACGAAAATGTAATTTCGTTGTGAACTCGCGACTTTCCTATTCCGGTCCTTCTACCGCCGGGGTAGGAAACTAACTGAAACGGGTTTCGCTTAGCTATTGCGGTCTCTGTCATTTCAAGCAGAGAGAAAACAGAGAGCAATACTCAGCTAAGACAGTTGTTGTTAGGCGGTAGATCCCCGGGTCATACTGCTTCGATCTGTCGTTTCCCTAATTAGAGTAGGCTTTGCACATTTAAACGTCAAACAATGTTCGACGGACGATACGAAGTAGGACCGTAGTAGGAAAATCGCGAGTTTATTACGAAATTACGTTTTCGTAGGAGGGTAGATGTCCTGGTACTGGATTTAGGCAGATGATGAAGTAAAAGAGAAGTTTATACCAGGCTGTGGGGTACAGTAAGTAAATGATGATGATAGATCCATTCCGGCTCAGGCCACTTAACTGCATAATCTAGAAACCTAGTATATTAGACGTTTAGGAATAAGCCGCCGTATTGTCGAGAGTAGTACGTCATCTGCGCCAGCGCAGCTTGTAACTGTTATTTGTAACATAGACCCATAAGTTTGTAGTTTTTGTAAGTGAAGATATCTCGGGTGAAGTCGCAGACAAATGTAAATATTTAGAATAAGTGACAAACTGAAAAAAAAATGTTGATTATTTTGTAATAAACACTCTGAAATTACATTTAGTTTCATTTTATTTTTACCATAGCAACACGATGCACGATCTCTCTGAAGGATAGAATCCGCAACGAGGATATCCGACGGAGAACTATGGTTACCGACATAGCCTTGAGAATAAGCAAGCTGAAGAGGCAGTGGGCGGGCCACATATGTCGCAGAGCCGATGGACGTTGGGGAGAAGGGTTCTGGAGTGGAGACCACGTTCGAAACGTCCAGTGGGACGGCTAAACATAATGTTTTACATAAATACACGGGTAACTCACGTTTAATATAGTCAGTCCAGTCCGACTCAAAACGAGCAGTGCTAAACGAGCGGCGAACCCGCGCGCGCACTCTCCTGGAAAAAGATCGCCGGACGCGATCGAAACTTGAGTCGGACTGGACTGACTATATTAAACGTGAGTTACCCGTGTATTTATGTAAAATGTGTAATAACCACGTTAGGTTTCATACTAAAACATAATGTTAAAAAATAGTGCCTCAGTAAAATTATTAACAAATATTTTACACTTAAATACATTTTTTTTAACTTTCGCGATTTGAACACATAACATTTCTATAGTACGGGGCTTAATCACGAATAATTCAATAAAAAAACCCTTTTCGCCCCCCCCCCTTTTCCGGAAGTTGGATGATCAGCTATGTCGATTTTTATAATTTGATGAAATAAAACATACCCATATATTTTCAATAAATCGCCGGACTTACCTATTAGAATGGTATATTTTATCCAGTCATCATTCCAATTTCCTCTGAACAGAGGTGCACTCCAAGAAGAATGTAAATAGGTACCTACACTCCATATAAACCATAAGAGCATTATATGATGTGCCTTGAGTACCTTAAAATTGGGAATAAACTGTCTAAAAAATTGCGTCTGCGTGGGTAGCGTAAGCTAGCGGCGAGGCTTGCTGTGGTTCTACTTAATTTTGGTTGTTGACAACAATTGTTTTAGAAAGAAACGTCCGGCGCAGTGTTCACCGCTTCCTGCAACCGACTAGAACGGAAAGACTGAGCTTCCCAACGATGACATAATTCCGTGCGCCTGGAGTTTGGGACGGCACATCCAATGGTTTATATCGATGCCTACACTCTGTAAAAATTGCCTAGTGCTTAGTACTTATTTAGCGGTCGTCAATAGCTTTTCAGTAGCTTTAGGCACAGAATAGATAATATAGACTTTAGGCGTGGTGGCTTATTGGTTATTGGCCAGAATGTTTGATTCACAATTGAGAGGTCGTTGGTTCGAGTATCACCTACACACCTCTGAGTATTTTCCCAAATGTAAGTATGCAAATTTGTTATGATCACTGGCTTTAGCACTAGCAGCGGCCTGGGGTTTCCGTTATTTTTTGGGGATAAAAAATAGCCTATCATGTTAGTCCAGACTGTACCTAATCTATATGGTTATTATACTGTATTGTTATACTGTATTGTTATACTGTATTGTTATACTGTATTGTTATACTGTATTGTTATACTGTATTGTTATACTGTATTGTTATTTATATTTATTTGTTAGATGGTAGCTCAGGACCGGATAAAGTGGAGGGAATTGGGGGAGACCTTTGCCCAGCAGTGGGACAGTTGAGGTTAAATAAAAAAAATCAATTAAAAATTTATTTATATGGGTATTCATTGTTGTTGTTATAATTATTGGAATTGAATAATTTGGAATAATATAACGTATTAAACATACGTTACGACATGATTGGACAAGAAATATCCAGTTTCACATTTATTTTATTAGTTACTACTAATACTAGTATGGCTTAATATTAATACTAGTACTACTAATACTAGTTACTACTAATACTACTATGGCTTAATACTAATACTAGTACTACCTAATACTAGTATGGGTTTAATTTCCTTGTCAGAGAAGAGTCCAAGTCTCAGCATTGAGTGAACTTAGTGAAGTGTTTAGCTAAGCGTTAGTTGTGTCCACTCAATGTAAGTGGCGACCGGACGACTCAACGGTTCAATTACTCCGCTTGCCGTTTCTAATCGATCGTTATCTGCCCCCGTCCGGCCCGACTGGTGCGGCAGGAACAGAACCCGCTACCTCGCCGTGCTTCGCAACGGAATTACTTTCATCCGTTTAGGAGCTTCGTAGCCAGAGATATACAAACGTGTTATAACGATTAGTATAGTCAACATCGATCGTTCATTGCAGGACATTCAATTTTTACCAAGCGTTTGTACACAGTACAATTTTTTTGTGTAGGTATTTGTGTACCAATATTATAAAACCAAAAAGTGAAATCATTGTCTATGCCATTGCCATATAAACCTTAATCATAGTATTTAAAATTGACCTACCCAGAAAAAAAGCGATTGACTCTGGGCTTAAAGACATCAAAACTGTAACCGTTGGGAAAAACCCACTCGGGTAACGCATTCCAAAACAGTATCATATTTTTACAAAGATTTCTAGAGATTTTGGTAATCTGGTTTATTGTGGTTTCAAAATACCTAAGTACATACATTTACGTATTTAACCTAACGCTAAATAGACAAATAATGTGGAAACCATAATTTTATATTTAAAAAAAATATCATCAATTAGGTATTTTATCCGAAGTACAAGTGATTTGATTTGATGTATTACATACAATGTATGATAAAGGACGGGAAAATACGCAAATATACTGTAAAATCACATTTCTCCTTTTGGCGTAGTCAGTGATCCACTATATAATAATACCGTACCGTGAGTAGGTTTGTATGTTACGGATACCATTCTGGCCACCTGCCAACCTGCCATATCTGGGCTTAGCAATTTGGCCGCATAGAGGTCGACCGTCGACCGCCGGGCGCCGGCCATTGTAACGAGGGCGATATACAGTAGGTCAATACTCAATAGTTCGCCGATCAATGGATACAGACAGACATGCCATCTGATACTACTTACTACTCATTTTTTTAAACAAAGTGACAAGATGCCCGTCCAATGGCGAATAGTAACCATGAGTACTGAGACGGAGTACTGGGACGGGATTATCAATTGAAATCAATTTGTTAAGTTTGTGGTTTGCAAGAACGGGACACGTCATTTGGAATTCTCTCTGAATTAGTTCTGTAGGTCCCGCTTTTAGCGTGCCAGCAAATAAATGACATACATTTAATTAGTCATATTAGTAGTATAGTTAGTAATTTTAATTAGACAAAGTTGTCGTCGATACCAAACATTTAAACTGACCTTGTAGCTCAGTTAATAATATAAATAATCTCTATATATAAAAATGTTACGTTGGTTTGTGTACGCTTCAAAAACTCAAAAAGTTCTGCACCGATTGAGCTGCAATTTTACAACGTTATATAATCCACATCAAGGATTGTTTTTATCTAATTTTTGTATCACAAAGTGCTACAGCGAAGCGTGGCAGGGTACATCTAGTTGATAAAATAAATAATATAATAAGTCACATAGCTCTCAAATATCACCACCTATACAGATGGGGCGTATTCTGTACAATCATTTGCCCGAAGATTTGAAGGCAATCCCTAATGACACCGCTTTTCTGAACAAAGTGAAAGAACTTCCCTTTATTGGAGAGAACGCTGTACAGCATTAATGAGAGTACAAAATATGATGACAATGTTATATAAATAATGAAATAATCGAGATGTGCATTACTACTATTTTTATGCAATGAAAAGATACACATTTAGGGACAGGAAATAATTGAATTTTACATGTACCAACTGCCCCTTTACAGCAACATTGTATTAATTATTTGATTGCATATTTTGACGAGACATATTTTAAGCCCTGTTATTCATTGTTTTGCAACCTATTAATGTAAGAAATGTTAATGGAATGTTTAGTGTTTAAATATGTCAATAAAATTATTCTATTCTATTCTATAATACCCAAACACGGAAGTGCAGATCTACCCTTCTACCGCCTAACTAAATCGGCTTTCGCTTTGCTATTGCTGTCTCTATCATTTCAAGCGGAAAGAAAAGAGAGATATGTCAAAGTTATGCCATTTTTCGTTCGGCGGTAGGCCCCCGGGCCAAGTAGCGAGGCTTAAGGCTTGTTCGCACTAGGCTAGTAATTTAGCCTAGTGGCGAGTAATTTAGCAACTAAACGTGTATGAACAGTGAAAATTTAGTCGAGTAATTTAGGAAGTGATTTAGTCGAGTCAATCTATTTTGTTCTATTTTCAACGGGCGAGTAGCACCCCCCACCACGCGTTCGTTGCGAGCGGTGCGCTCATTGGCTCGCCGATTAAACAGGTTCGAACTTGTCGAATTAGTCTGGAGAGAAAAATAACTTCAAACAAATGCGTTGTAGGATCTTCATGTTGCGAAACGCTACTCACTTGTGAACTGTACTAAAGCACGGTGCGGACGATTTTTGAATAGTAGCGAGTATTTTAGCTACTAAATTACTCTCTACTAGACTAATTTGCTAGCCGAATGCGAACAAGCCTTTACGGCGGTCGCCCTACCGCGCCCTACATTAACGCCCGTACTGCCGGAACAAACAAACACACAGACAAAAGTTGGTAAAAAATATTTTGATAAATGTACATATGTATGTAGTAAAAAGTGATTGTTTTAATGTTACAAACAGACATTAAATTTTTTTAATTTGATGATAAAATGCAAAACTAAATTTTTAACGATTTTATTTTTAGAACTACAAAATTTCCTGCTAGATAGTAAATTGCGATAGTTACGCGAGTAGTTTTAATTTTCATCTGATTGCTTGTATAATTTGTTGATTTCTAATGGAGCTAACAACCGGCGGTCCGTTCATTACGACTTGTTGCGTTTTATAGAGAGGAAACTCGAACTAGAACCGATAGATTAGTGTCGCCGCACACTGGCCACGCGACAGCCACAAACGTTACCACAAGAAGCGGCTACAAAAGTAGCTGAAGCGTGCGAAAACCATTTGCGGCTGGTGGTCGACACTTGTGGTCGGTGCTTCCTACCTATTTAACGCATGCAGTATCATATTGCACTGTGACGTAGAAGGTTTAATTGC
>CM029773.1:2336665-2356665 GCA_017562165.1 Ectropis grisescens
CAGGAATAACTTTTACATTTTCATTACATTCATTACATCATTACGTTTACACTTGACCGCCATCTCGCCTGATGTTAAGCGACGATGCGGTCTACGATGGAGCGTGTTTACCTAGAAGAAACCGATTCACTCTCGATTTGAAGACACAAAGATTGTAACCAACAGGGAAAACCCACTCAGGTGATGAGACATGGAGTATCGGCAGCGTTGGAGTACCTTGCTGATGTTCTCGGAGCCGGCGAGGTCGACGAGGTTTAGCTTCGCGATCTTGACCAGCTCCTCGCCCTCGGGGCTGTTCTCCTTCATGTGCACCACGATCGTGAACACGGTGTGCGAGCGGCTGGAATCACAGTACCATCAGGCTAAGAACTCATGAAACAATTTTATTTCAAAACTCACGAGACCGCTGATTTTAGTGGTGAGATTATCGCCCCCGAACTTCGGCGACCGCGCTTGAGACGCGCGCGCCGCGGGCGTAAAACGCGTCGTGAGTTGTACTTACAATTTTTACACAAACCTATTATTATATTCTATAGAAGCTGCGGGCCATCAACAGCTGCGGGCGCGGCTGTAAATCGGTCCATGAGCTTTAGCCTCATAGTTACATACATACCCAGTGCGGGTTAGTGGACGACACATGATCTCGAAAGATTCTAGGTACATGTCGGTTTCCTCACGATTTTTTCCGTCACCGTTTTAAGTTATCTGAATTACGAACATGACTTCGAAAAGACATTGGTGCGCGTGAGATTTGAACCTACAAAACGGCCTCCAAACCGGCGCACTGTAAAATCTTGACAATTCTGCTTAACAGTAGAATAACTGGCAAAGGGATGGTATACTAATGAACTACTCACAGTAATGATGATACCAAGTATGTGAATAATGATTTAGCCAAGTGTTGCCAAAACTTGTACTTATGATATGATAACAAATATGTACTTATGAAGAATATGCTTCCCCATTTCATCATTATACAAACTGCAGAAACCAACCCAAAACTAGAGAATGAATGCAGCAAAACACATTTACCAAATTCTTTATTTTTTTTTGGGAATGCAGTAAAAATGAAGGAAACATATTTTACAGCAAACAAATTATCTTGTAACTTACATATACATGCACAGATCGCACAGTGACATTGTTTTGGGGTGGTTACTGCAATTTGAACAGAGACAACATTAATTTGGTTTCCCGAGTGTCGGCTGGTTCGCTTTGTGTAATATTTACCTGGACTGTGCATTCATGAGTGTGGAGGCGACTCTCTTCCTCTCCTGTCCTTGCGCCATGATTCTGTATACTTCATTTTTGTTGGAGACCTGCAAACAATATGACATGAATAAAAAATATATAAAAAAGAATTGGCAGTTATAAGAACTGCCGATACAAGTGAAAATGTATAACTCAGAATTTGGTAGTTTAGTTTGGAAACTATGCGGGTGAAACCGGAGGGCGTGGCCATGTGCATGGCCGTGGTCCCGAGTTTACCCGAAGATTTCTTATCATTCCCGAGCATGATGCCAGAATTCAATTCAAAGAACGAAATTTACCACGAATAATCTGTCTGTGCCACGTCAAAAGACGTTCAAAAGTTTTAAAAATCATTTATCTCGAATCACCTTGCAACCCTATGTTGGCAAAGTTAGGTGTAGTGTAGCTTATAGACATGCCTTACAGCCTCATCTGTTGCTAGTGCCATTCTAGTAGAAAACATACCGTAATCTCTTCCAATCCATTGACAATATTGGATCCCTTCCTAGTGACATCTTCATAAATTCTGAGCTTGGAGTTGTCTTCCGAAGTGGAGAGCAGGTCAAACAGCTCTTCATTGTAGAGCTCAAGGTACGACACTCGGACCGTGTGCTCTGTGGCGGAGATGCGGAGCTCGTCAAACAACTGGGAGAGGGCTCGGGGGATGATACCCGCTGAGGGGTCCTGGTGAAAGAAACATTATTTATGACAAATGTATGTAGTATGCATTGTTACTAATGGCTACAAAAGTAGCGAGTGAACTTTACAATATTTGGTACAATATTGAAGTAAAGTTTTACAAGTCATCTAAAAAGGCTAGTTATATTCAATTTCTTTTATTGAGTAAGTTTTAAGAAAAATTCAAAAAGTTTAACTATGTTATTATATGTCACAACATTTTTATCAAAAGGAGTTAAAAAGCAAAAGCAAAACAAATTAATTGATTTCTCTTTACATACATATTTGCAAAACTTTGTTTTAATTGGTACCAATAGACTTACATTCTGCCAGTTGGTGCTATCTGAGTCACTGGTACTGTCTCCGACCATAGTGTGAGTTTTACCCGTGCCCGGTCTGTCCATACATAAACACAGTACAGTTATAGCCGGCCAGCACCTCCTCGATGAGGGGCTGACCACCTCCTGGTATATTTCCACCTGCAAACAGATTACAAATAGAATGCCTTCCGTGTGGAAACCATGGGTTTGGTCTTGAAGGTCAGGGCTCAGAGTAGGAGAGGACTGAAGTACTGCCTACTCAACCTTGAGCTAGCATAGCAGGGAACTATTAACTTACACTTATTATACTTACACACATCTGAAAACATCCCATATGCTTACTATGCTCAACAAAACCAGGAAGTTACAGGTATGCATTACTTATACACACATCTCTGGCAGGCATGTTGCTTACCATCAGACAAATGTCCAGCTCATCTTGTCAATCATTATAAAAAAAAAAAAAAAAAACATAAGGTGGAGTGTCTACAAAAAATTTCCTTGGTGGCTATACATGCCCAAGGAGACAATATCATCATCATCATCAGCCGCAAGACGTCCACTGCTGAACATAGGCCTCCCCCCTAGATTTCCACAACAAACGGTCCTGCGCAACCTGCAACCAGCGGTTTCCAGCGACCTTTATGAGGTCATCTGAGTGAGGAGACAATATACCAACAGTAAAACTTTATTTATAGCCACTACATTTTGGTGTGTAATTTTCACTTGGGTTGCTCACATTAGTGTGTGACGACTTGAAAGGCTATGTTTCCAGTGAAATTACAAGACAGAAATATCATAATGATTTGTACTCTTCGTGTTCGAATAGCAATGTGAGACTGTGCTGTTATGGGTAGGTGTGTTGCTTAGCATCAGGTAGGTACATGTCCTGTTTGTCTTGTCACTTTATACTATAAAAAACAATGTATACTGATCCTTCTAAAAAATATGCAGATATCTTAAGTCAGTAGTGAATTTACCTGTTTAGCATTAGGCCCAAATGCTCTGTCAAATGTGAACTTTTTAGTGAATGTGGACTGCTGAGACTGACGCACAACCACCTCCCTGTTATGGAGGACCTCGATCACTCCCAGGGACTTGATGTCAAGCTCTCGTTTGTTTAGCGGCCTGAAATCATACATTCAATTCATTAATATCTTTAAAATAGCCACGTACAGAAGTATACCATACATAACAACGATTACAATATTTATTGCATCCACTTGAGCCTTCATAGAGTTTACATAATGATTATTCCGTAAGAAATTGCATTCTAGACCACAATAATTTTTAGTTCCAAATTTCAGCTATTTCATTGATGAACATTTTCACATGATTAAACAACAACCATCCCGTTACATTCATAATATTAAGTAGGATTATATTACAATACAACAAAATATTTATATTATTGAATAGCAAGATACTAACAGGCCTGCATGGTGGGATTTTTTATTCACAATGGAATAGTTAATTAGATGAACATCATACCCAAATAGACAACAGAGACATAAATAGAGACTCTGAGTATGATGCTCTCTAATTCTATTAGGACAATAAGATATGATAAGGCAATGCTAAATAAAAACCAAGTGACTATCAATAACTGTCTGTCAATCTCATATAAATGTCTGTAGTGACTAAATGAGGAGAAGAGACTATATAGGTACCATCAAAAGTTCAACAAGTATACATTTTTTTTTCAGTGAATTGTTTATAATTATCTATATATAGTCATTGAAAGGTCATATTAATTTAATAATAAAATACTTAAGGTACGTTGGGGTAAGATCGGATATGGGGTAAGACCATATGAATTGTTTATTGACCTAATTTAGAATAATTTTCAATCACTCGTAAGATTAAATAGGACGCCATTTTATCGTCCCGCGACCTACAGTTTCAGTTTATCGCTCCGGCAAATCAGAAATGTGCTGTGTGTGAATTAGTAAATTATGCAAAATATTTAGTTTAGTAAGTGAAAGATCGGATGTATTCTTCTAATGGAATCTGTCTTCTAAGCAATAGAGGCTACTATTAATTGCAGTCCGAACTTGCCCTTCGGTGGTAAATATGTTATCGTGATCATAAAAGATAAAGTTTGTTTTGGCAAACGTCTACAACAAAAACTATTAAACCTGTAAGACAGACAAAATTCACACTTATACTCTGTCTATCTGTTAAGCATTGTAGATTTATTTTAAAGATCTGGCATACATTGATCTCCAGAAATTAAATAAATCGCAAGACTATGCTAACTAGTCAAAAAATCTGTCCGGAGTTACCCCAACGCACCTTACTTGTTTAGAAAAATCATAAAACTAAGTGAACATTGGATTTGAGAACTAAAGCGTTTGGAGTTTTGTACCTACATGGATTGTCATATTCATGATATGACCTAGATAGTGTTATAACGAACAATTCAATTAATTCGTTGAGTTATAACGATTAAAGATTGGCGTTCAAGTTTAACTGTTCTTGGATAATAAATTAGTGAGTGACGCATAGGCGTGGGTCCAAATATTGGAAGAATAACAGTGTTAATCTCTGATAGGTTTACTGATTAACCTAAATTACAACATGATGGAATAAAATAATTATCATCTAGAGGTCAATCATATTAAAAAATTGCAAAAATAGTGAATAATATGAAAGTAAACAGAATGCCTTACCTCAGTCGCACAAACACTTGTATATTTTGGTTTTTGTCTTTTCTACTCCCTTTTTCGGACGTCATTTTGAATAAACACACATATAACACCGCACTGTCTAGCAAATTATGGCACGTTTGTGTTGTTTACGTGAGAAAAATCACGAAAATCGACAATGTTTTCAGTCAGAAGACGCACGGTGAAAATTGGGAAGTCGTTGATATTCAAACAAAATTCAAATTTCGGTTGTGCTTAAGTTTGGTGTTGCTAAGAGGAAAAATTATATTGTCAAAGTCATATTAAAAAAAAACATACACTACACAATCAAATATGGTATGTGACAAAAAACCGATTGGTGTGGCCATAGCAAAGAAGTTGGAAAATGGCCACAGATTACACAGGTGAGGCGATACACAAACACCGATACTTTATATTAAAAGGGTGCTTTGCCACAGATAGTGCTTGTATTAGTGATGCTCTATATTCATCGATGGTGGTTAAACAATAAATATCGATGTTTGGCAGGAAGACATTAAAGGTTTTGACTTCGATGACATCGACATATCGATCTTTAATAGGAATAAAACATCGAAACATCAATTAATATCATCCAGAGCTGCAGAGCGCCATCTAGTGTGGTGTGGTGATACTAGATTCAACTATAAATCAAATTGGCCTCAGCTAAGTCTATCAAGACCAGACTAATGGGGCGTTTTCAGATGCAAAACTTGTCAAAATAGTTTTAAATTTTGCCAAGTGAGGCACCACTGTTTGTTTTGTGAAATTTCTCTAACAAAATAAAACATTGGTGCCGCCTATGGTGAAATTGGGAACTGTCTTTGACAAGTCTTTTTACATATTGAAAACGCCCATTATAGTGTTGGGTAGGACATGACATATAAAAGAGTTTGTAAGAGTAGCCTCATTTTTGTACTGAACCAGTACAATGTCCCACTTCAAATGAGGCGAGGCGTACTAAAGCTTGGCGATACATTTGAAGTTCCGAGTAAAAACATGACATTTGGCGTTATTGCAGTACAATTACAGTCTGAACTCTGATTGATGACATACTAATAAACAGTATCGCAAAGCAAAATAAAATGCTTCGTAAATATTTTTGTAAGTAGGTAAATAAAAAAAAACAAATATATTTAGAAGTATATAATAAAAAAAGCTAATGAATAAAAGTACAATTTAAAAATAATATTTGCGTGACTTTGCAGCCTCTGAGGCAGTTTTTTCTTACCGCAGACACGTAACGTTATTGTAAAATGACGCACTACTGTAATTTGTAGCTTGCGTCTCGCCCCTCTCTATCTACGTTCTATAGTTTTACGAAGACGGAGAGTAAGTCACGCGACTTCGCGACTGCCGCGACATAAAATTTGAAGTAGTACAATGTAAAATGTTGAGCCGCTTTTGCATCTTGACGTCATGTACGGGACAAATGTACCGCCTCTTGTATGTCCTACTCAAGACTACCCCATTATTTTTCACAAGGTGATACTGTTATCAAAGAAACCTAAGAAAGACGTACGAATACACATTTCTTTGGATTTGAATTAAACCACAATAATAGCAAATAATAGAAGTTGTTTTTGAATGACTTATTCCTTTAAACCACATTTCATATTAGATAAAAGACAGAGATTCATTTAGGTAGCGAAAACATCGATGTTTTTCGATCGATATTTAATTTCCATCGATATGTTTTATCGATGTCAACTTTGATGTCATCAACGTCGATGTTAATAACATCGATCATCCACTTGTGTTTGTGTTGAATATTTCTTGTGTCATATAAATTGTTTCAAGAAAACTTAACAAAATAAATGTTTTTACAATCATCGTCGCCACATGCATTTTCCGATTACCGATTTGGTATGATTATTCGATAAAGCTGTGGGTAATATTCTGGTTACATGATTTTCACTCGGGAACTAACCATGACAACTAAAGGGCGCTGCTAGTCTGGAATAATTTTTCAAAGCATGGTCATCTAGATATAAAAGTCTTATATGCATGGCCATTTAGAAACGCGTAAGAACCCAAGTTCACCCGAACATTTCTTTCTTTGGCTAGCGTGACGCTAAGCTTCACAGTTACGAAAAATTTGTTTGTGGTGCGCCAAACGAAGTTTTCTCTCCAATAATTAAGTTATTTTGGGAAACATGTCGCTGTGGCTGAAGTAGCGATTAGACGACACGATTCATCGTGCACTAAGTCCCTAAGTCCCGATGGATTGGGTAGTGTGATCGATATTAGGCAGTTAGTGGACTAAATCGGGTGATCGAGAGTGCCCGACCGCCCTAACTCCCTAAGTCCCGATGAATCGTGTCGTCTGATCGCGGTTAGGGTGCTTAGTGGCCGTGCGGCGTTCGACGTGAAAGGACGTGTGAAGTGAGAATGGCTAGACATCTATGTAGCTTTGCACGTATCCGGTACCATTTCTGACAAAAGGGATTCCGATATGTTAAATCTCTAAGCCCTGTAATTTCTCTGGAAGCATTGCCCTTCAAACCGGAGCACAGTAATGTAAGCACATTACTGCTTGGCGGTAGAATAACTGGCAAAGGTGTGATACTTCCCCAATCGGTCTCTGCCAAGAGTCCTACCACTACAAAACTTATACGTAAAAATTACGTACAAAACAAAACTATTACGTACAAATGTATACTTATACGTGTTGGTAAGTATGTGTTAGATTTCGCAAAAAGCTGCTATTTGCTATAGGTCTTAAGTCTTCGATCAAATTTTCAATAAATTCATTTCCACATTTTCATTTCTGACAAATTACATACAGGTTGATATTATTATTGGAATGTTTTTTTCGAGAGCGATTCCAAGTTTCTGATACTTTGATAGCGTAGGCGCACAACTTCACTGCTCGACATTTGGCTGCCGCGTGAGTTAGGGTGGTGATATCGTGTAGTGTGATTAGAACGCCCAATTTATCGAGCCAATTCGTCGGCCCGATGAATCGTGTCGTCTGACGCTACTTGAGTCATTGAGTCGTCAATTATCAAGTATCAAAATTCAACATTTTCTAAGCTTACAACACTAGAAAAAATCTGTGTGCCTATGTGCCTGTGTGCCTGTGGCTTACGTTCCGTTATACTCACAGGTTATACTCACATAATAAATGTTATTATTCTCTTAGATTATGGAATGTATGGAATAAATAGTATCTATAAAGTTATACTCCAACTAAATCTATGGAAAACAAGCTATCTGGTGGAATCTACAATGTCCTTTGAAGTAGGTATTGTCCGTAATCACATTTACTGTTCTTCGTGCGGCGCTACAGTCGTATTACTTTTACGTTTTGAAGTGAAAACTTCTTTTGGCGCGGCACAAATAGATTTTTCGTGGGCTGTGAATTGAATTCTAGCATCACGCTCGGGTATGATAAGAACTCTTCGGGTAAACTCGGGACCATGACCATTGGTCAAGAATGCATCAGGATTTCCCATTGGCCATCAAGAAACGTTTGAGCATTCTCCATTGGCTATCTAGAAATGCAGACGAATTTCTAGATGGTCATGCTCATGGGCACGCTCTCCGGTTTCACCCGCGTTGATTTCAAAGTGAGCTATCAAATTCTGAGTTATAAGTTTTCACTTCTATCGGCAGTTCCTGTGACAGCCATTTTTGTGGCAAGACTTAAGATTCCCCATTGATCTCCTCCCTCTGATCAAGTAGGGAGGTTTAGACAATAGTCCACTCAACGGTGGATCCAGCTTTGGGTCCAGGGGGTCACATGGCTCCAGGAGGGGTCACGGGGGTCACATAGTCGTGGTCATGTCACAAAACTGTGCGATAAGTACATGCATGCTTTTAAATCAGTCGTCCACCTAGGTACTGGACCCAGCCCAGGGGGCTGGGTCATGACCCCATGAACCCCTGGATCCGCGCCTGAGTCCACTACGCTGCGCTGGCTAAGTTACGGATGGGCAGACTTTACTTGTATTTTTGTAGTGGCAGAGGAGGTTTGCAGAGTCTGTCTGGGGAAGTTCCACACCTTTGCCAGTTATTCTACGGCCAATCAGTACCTACTGTGCAAACTATACTGTGTTCCGGTTTGAAGGGCAATGATTCCAGAGAAATTAACAGGCTAACAGATAAAGCACCTTATATCTCCGGGTGTCGAACGCAGAGATAGGCAATGATTTTGACTCTTCATGTTCCAATAGCTGCGACTCACTGTGCTGTTATGGACAGTCATGTTTTACCATCAGACACATGGCCTTCTCGGCTTATCACTCTATACTATAAAAAAACGAATACTAGCCATGGACTTATAAAAAAGTCACACACAAAAAACTGTGTCACTAGAGTCGGCCACATTTGCACGTGTGCGTTGTCAAGTTGTCACTGATAGGTTGACACACACACATATACACAAGTAGCGCATGTAATGACCCATTGATGTGTGCGTGTCTGTCTGTATGTGACACACGTGCATATTATGTGGTCGACTCGATGGACACAGTTTTTGTTTAGCGAGCCTCCATCCGACTTTTTTTTATACGTTCATGTTAAACATCCTAGATGATGCCGCGATGTGACCTTTGACGTAACTACTATCTATCAACTGTACAGTATAAATACGAGTATACCTAGGCTATTTATATCAGGCGCACCACGCGACGAAACTTTTGTTTCAACGTGAAAAGAAGAAAAGAACCCTTAAAATTTTAAATATACCTACTCTCCATAAAAAATGAACGATGATATCTCTCCTGAAATGTGAAAAAGTCAGTCAGGTACATAATCTGGGGCAATTTTTCCAGTGAAATTACAGGGCATAGAGGTGATCTTATATCTCTGGGTGACGAGCGCAGTGCAGTTTTAGGTAATGGTTTGTGTTCCAATAGCTATTGGAAGACATTACAAGACATTGGACATTAGCGTGTCACTGTGTTGTTATCTGGCAGGCATGTTGTTTACCATCAGGTACATATCCTGCTTGTCTCGTCACCCTATGCTAACTTCATTGGGTCAACTTGTTTGCCGGCAACTATAACACTCATACGATTACAAACATAAAGTCGTAGTCTTTGAGTCAAGTTAGCTGCAGTTGAAATGTTTTTGATTTTTAAAATGGTTGGCCTTCATGCTTAAAATAGTTTTTAGGGTTCCGTAGCCAAATGGCAAAATACGGGACCCTTATAGATTCGTCATGTCTGCCTGTCCGTCCGTATGTCACAGCCAGTTTTCTCCGAAACTATAAAAGCTATACTATTGAAACTTGGTAAGTAGATGTAATCTGTGAACCGCATTAAGATTTTGATACAAAAATATAAAAAAAAAACATTTTTAGGGTGTTCCATACTTAGAACTGAAACAAAATTTTTTTTTGATCAAAACCATACGTGTGGGTTGTCTATGGATAGGTCATCAAAAATTATATTGAGGTTTCTAACATTTTTTTTTCTAAACTGAATAGTTTGCGCGAGGGGCTGATCCAAAGTGGTAAAAAGTGTGCCCCCCTGTAACTTCTAAAATAAGAGAATGACAAAAATAAAAAAAAGTGTATGATGTACATTACCTTGTAAATTTTCAACGAAAATTGGTTTGTCATTCAAACCAATCTAGTAAACAGTTTTATTTAATACGCCATAAATTGACTATTGTTAAACCAATGATTAAAGTAACAACGAACTACAAGAACTTTTATATTATGTTACTTGCTGCTACGGAACCTTTCATGGGCAAGTCCGACTCGCACTTGACCACTTTTATTTATTGTAGTGAGAACTTCTTTTGGCGCACCACACACAGATTTTTCGTGGGCTGTGAATTGAGCTTAACGTCACGCTCGGAAATAAATAAATATTGGTGGACAATTCATCCACAACACCATCTGACCCCAAACTAAGCAAAGCTTGTACTATGGCGGCCAGCTGCTGATAGCTGATTAAATACTTATAAAAGTAGTTGTTTTAAATACATAGATACTTATTATTCAAATGAAAGAAATGTTCGGGTGCTATGACCGTCAATATTTTTTTACCTAAAAAGCCTTATTACTCATGGATAAATGCAGTCGGCTGAATTTTGTAGCCACTGAATTCAGTAAAGTGTAATATGTACATAATAGTATTCAGTAAGCCAGCATACTAAATTCAGAAGCGAGGATTGCTCGCTTCTAACTTGCTTCTGATTTCAGTCGACTAAATTAAGCCAAGTGTAATATATAGTATCCAAGTATAATTACCTCCCCCGGTGTAGTCTGCAACTGACCAAGCACTAACTGTGGGAAATAAACTCACTATGTGTTACTTCAGGAAATGTATTGACCTACTGGATATTTAACCTCATCCAAATACGTTCTGTTTTTATTATTAAAGAGCGCCGAGACGAGCAGGACAACATGTGCCTGATGGTAAGCAACATGCCTTCCCATAACAACACAGTGACACGCAGATATTAGAACGTGAAGAGTCCAAATCATTACCCAGCACTGCACTGCATTCGTCACCCAGATATAATATAAATCACCCAGATATATAAGATGTTTTACCTCCATTGCCCTCTAATCGGAAGATTGTAATATTTTACCATTATTGATTGGCGGTAGAAAAACTGGCAAAGGCTTCAACGATTTAGGTATTTCATACCTAGTAGGTATTTCATTATCAGTAAAGCTTCATGGCTTTGCCCTGTATTTTACTAGGTACTAAATACTTTGATCATAATGTATGCATAGCTGCAAAAAACCAATGAATACATAATAAATAAATACAAACAGGCATTTTAATAGACAAAACAGTGCAGCAGTCGCGTCTTACAAGAACTACCACTCGGACATTCCAACGTCTTGCTTTTTATTCTCTACAAGAAATATAAACTGGTTAAATGAGGAACGTCATTATACAGATAGTTTTTGTGTCTGGCAGCACTCATTATCCAGCGCCATTTCCTCCCGCGCTTTCTTGAAGAAAATTAAAGAGTCGCCGCATTAATTCTATCTCTGTATGTCGGTTTTTGCGCTCTAGCCTTATGGCGGCCCTCGTTCGGTTTTTGCACAGCGCTGCGGCGTACTCTTCCCAGACTCGGCGTCTGGTAAAAACAGCGCAGCCGCGGGAATCCACGCAAAACCTCAGCCTCGCTCAATAACTGGCGACGTCGATGAAATACTATGAGTTCCTTTAATTTTTTACCCATCAAGAACTTTTTCCCGCCCTTTATTTGCATCGGCCGCTTGGCCGCCATCTTTAGTTTTTCGCGCGGGAACCATTCGAATTTCGAAACGATGGTCGCCGAAAATTGCGGTCACGTAAAAAATTAAGAGATGAAATTCTTGTTTGCCGAATGGGCGTTTAAGTATAATGATATTTTTTATCTCTCATCAAATGGTAATATATTGAGTTATTGAGTTGGAATTGGCTGATAAGAACAATAAAATCCAAAATTACCATAACAATCACTAATAAAAGTTAGTTCGAACCGAGACAAGCATTATAGATCCTTAGCTTACAGCAACTTGGTTCAGTAATTTTTATACTAAAAAAATTGATTCGTAAATAAAATACTCACACAGCCAACAAACATCCTCATAGAGTAGAGTAGATGTCAATAATACATTATACAATAGCTATCAACTCCTAATATTTCACAAACTGATAGTATTCTACTTGTATATATGAAACTATTTCATGTTCTAGAAGATCGTTGTACTAGAAGTAGAACAGTCTAAATAGACTTCAATATCATAAAATCGTAGACTGTGCTCTTAAAAACTTAGAAATGTGCAGATATTTTCATGATATTTTTTTAGCAAAATATTGGCTTAGAAACAGTGAATCTACATTTATGTAATCTAAACGAATCTATAACACTCATTTTGAGTTCAGATACATTCACAATCTATTTTATACTCGTACCAAGGACAACAAATCATTTTGAAATAGTTACAAACATGTTTTATTCTTGTCTTTCGGGGTTTCTAGAAAAGATACTGTAAAAAATTAAACTCTGATTTGTTATCTACCCATAACAATCAGATTCAAGTTATCACACGCCCTTTAAATTGGATAAGATTTACATACATACCTTATTTATTTAATCCCCTTTGAATGAATTATGAATGAGGTTTTTTTCCTTTGCATTATTCATTGAACAAAATTAGCTCATTGTAAGAAAAAAATCTTTAGACATCAGATTTTTGTAAGCCTACAAGGTGCTCTCGTATAAAAATGCAGCATCTATTACAGGTTTTTTAAACCTAAGATGTCCCAATCAGACTATTAAATTACTAGTAGTCTCCCGCGGTTTTGCCCGCGTAGTGCCTGTTTCCGTTATTTTCTCGTGCTAAAAAAGTCTATGCCTATGTGGTATTCTAGATTTCAATCTGTGTTCTCATCCATTCAAACTTTGCGACGTGATTGAGCAACAAATATCTAAACATCCCAACTTTGACATTTATAATATTAGTAGGATAGCAGGAGTAGCAGCGCCCCGTGGTTTTGCTCGGGTAGTTGCCGTTTCCGTTGTTTTCCCGTGATGAAAAGTATCCTAGGTGTGATTCCAGACTATAATATATAAATGTGTTACTTTCAACCCGTTTAGGCGTTCCGACGTAATTGAGCAACAAACATCTAAATTTCAAAACTTTCGTATTTTTAAGTCCTTCCAAAGGCTTCCAAAACACAGTTCTAATTAGCTCGGCGAGTGAATTCCTGTTTTCGTGTAATCTTCTTTGCTATATTCCATATAAATTAATTTGTATTTGTAGTAGGATGTTGATTAATACACTCCGCGAGGCATAAGCTGAGCTTTGCATTTGTGTGAGTGTACATGGATAGTGTGGTGTGACAACCGGCCTTAGGCGCGGCGCCATTCTGTCTCGTCGCGCTCCTGCCTGATTGGTGATCACTCACACTAATGCAAAGCTCAGCCTATACCTCGCGGACAAAATTTCAAGCTCCTGCCTGATTGGTGATCACTCACACTAAGGCAAAGCTCAGCTTATACCTCGCGGAGTGTACCACTCTAGTGATACCACGTGATTATTTGATTATTTCTTCCCCCATTCTACCCTTTTTCGAGCTTAACGTGATAATAATAGACAACCCACAAGCGATTTGTCTTGTCCTCAGATTAAAGTCTTGTCAAATCAATCTCAAAGTGACATTGTAGCCATCTAGCCGTCTGGTACCACGCCTGTTCAATTATAGAATCGAAATTGTTCCCACAGCAGTGAGCTGCGACTGTCCAGTCGCTCTCTCCGTTTTTCAGCGCAAAAACCATATCGCACAGGTTCCCACCGAGAGCCGTTAGTTTATCATCATATCGACATATTTCCACCGATCTAGCTCCAACCTTTCACCGCGCGGGAAAAACTCACACTGCCTTAACCGTCCCTCCGATATTATTTAAAGAAAAAGCGAGGTTAGGAAAATGGCGGATTGACGTGGATTTTTTTATCAGCTTTTATTTTACCTGTCTCGATTTTTTTTATCAAATCTTGTAATTTTTTAAGTAAAAACTTCTTTCGGCGCGCCACATACAGATTTTTCGTGGATTGAATTCTAGTGTCACATTCGGGAATGATAAGAAATCTTCGGGTTGAACTCGGGACCATAACCATTGCGGGGCCATGTATAGAACTGTGATAGGTACGTACCTAGGTGGTCTAGATATTTTTGAGTATTTTTCTGAAGCATGCTCTCAAACATGTGCTTTGGTAGTGGCATAATAGGCCACGCCCTCCGGTTTCACCCGCGTTATTGTTTCCAAAGTAAGCTGTCAAATTCTAAGTTATAAGTTGTCACTTCTATCAGCAGTTCTTATGACTGCCAGTTTTTTTAATGTGAAGCTAATTTGAGTTAGAATCGAAAAAGAATAATTGTTTAGACTGTCTTATTCGAATCCTTATATTTACTTTTTGTTTTGTCTAATTGGAAAATTTAATCTTAGTACCCAACTAGAAAATATAATTTTGTGGACATTTAGGTGGAGACGATTTCAAAGGAGGCAAAACACGAATTCCAATACTATACTGGCGACCGTATAACTAATAATTAGTAGTACCTAAATATTTCGAAAGTTCTAGAATACCAGTACAAATTGGGCCAAATGACTTATGTTTAGACTAAATCACTTTCCGAAACTAAAATTCAAATCCTGTTAAATCAGTTCTCGATTGTGCGCAAGTGGCGTTAATATATTTAATATGGTGGCTTTATATTTTTTGGGTTGATAAAATGGGAAAACACGTTTGTTTTCCATTTTATCAACATCAAATTTTCATTTTCATTTCAAATTTTCATTCTGAAATAGTCATATAAAAAAAACATTTTTTAATAAAGTTTCTAAGCCCAGTTTGACAGATATTTTCTTTCAGTTAAATGAGAGAGCGATGTTAATAAAAAATGTTTGTGGCTGTGACATACGGACGGACAGACAGACATGACGAATCTATAAGGGTCCCGTATTTTGCTATTTGGCTACGGAACCTTAAAAATGTCAAAAAAGTATTGCCACACGTAGAAAATTTCCCGCTAATTCCGGAGCCCGGCGCCACAGCGTACCCCACAGTGAGTACCGCTGGTTCTCACGGCGCGGTCCATTCCGCGCGCATCTACCACATACCGCAGCACGCGCGGTAATTATTCCAGTTCGCTCAGCTGCTATGAAAGCATATGGGAAACTTTCGTGGCCGCCGCCGAAGGTCGCTAGGGAGCTGGGCAATGAAAGTTTTCTCACTCAATCATTATCGTCATCAACAGGGAAATTACAGGGCATCTTATATCTCTGGATGACGCTTTGCAGTACTAGGTAGTGATTTAGGTGTGTTACTTACCATCAGACATATGACCTGCTCGTCCTGTCACTATAAACTTTTGAAGAAGTTAAAATTAAAAAAAAAATAGGCTATTTTTCGAAGTCAGTATAAAACTGGTTATCACTAATCTTTTAGAAGGTTTTCTGGAGCAAAGGTTCACCATTGCACTCTAGAACGTAGCGAGTGTCATAGTTTTCTGTACGCTGGGAGCACTTCGGGGTGGGTTATTCGGAAATTAGTTTTAAAATAAACATTTTATTTTGTGATTTAATTTTATTTCGACTCTTAACTATAAAATATTTACTTATGCGTCATGTAAAACTAGTTTTTAATTAGCTACTCGTAGCTTAGGTACTAAGAATTCTTTATATTACAATACAATTCATATTTTTAAAATAGGCGTTTTCAATGTGCCACATTTCTGTCTGTTCATATCAGTTCTGAATTCCGCCATGGGTGGCGCCAATGTTTAATTACGTTAGGAAAATTTTGTAAAGTGAAACATTGGCGCCATATTTGGCGAAATTGAAAACTACCTTTCAGACCTGTCAAAGATAGTTTTCCATTTTTTGCATCTTGAAGATGAGTCATTGTCGTGTAGTTTTTTTTACCGAATAGCTACGGCGTAGATCAGAGCTACGGTGTGCTACGATCCCGGAAGCAACGTAGGCGGGGTACAGTGACAACAGCTCTGCTCTATAAGATATGTATTGGTATTCGATTATTTATTTTCATGTCAAGGTTTTAAAACATCAAATACAACGTTAAATTTTTTGTCGAATCATTTTCTATAACTAGCAATAAAGATGAATGAGATTGTTTGCGAAAATATATCAGGGACTGTCTAGTGTCTAGTCTTTTGAAAGATTCTAGCTAGTCTGGCATTTAGAGAGAGATAGAAGATATAGTTCGGTGATCACACCATCAGACATGTGTGATCATAGAAATTATATTGAAAAACAGTTTTACTTACCAACATAGAAGAAACTGATTTACTTCGACTTGAAAACACTAAAATTCTATCCATTGGGAAAACCCTCTTCCCACATGCATTCTACAACCTAGACGTTTGTAGATATTACGAAGTCAGTCAAACCTCTGGAGTCAAAATCTTTGCAGCAAACTTTGAAAAATGATGTCGCATTTTCAAGTTGCGAGCAGAAATCTTTTCTATTTACGAGCTTTTTTTATTTCAGTCGTTCAAAGGCATCATAGCCTTTGATAATGATTAAACTTAAACTTTAAGCTAACTCGTTAATTTGTTGTGAGCATATTCAGTTGTAAATTTCAAATTTCGAAATGGACCGATTTATATGCCTTACTAAGCCCATAGATACATTCGTTCCTTTTTACGCAAAAACTGCACAGCGATCGATTTCGTGCCGAAATCGAATTAAAAATGGTAATCATTGCGAAAGCTTAATTCGAAGTTCGTGGAAGGCGTAAAAACCTATAAACGAGCGGCCGACGACGCGCAAAAACTAGTTTTCAACGAATATGGGCTAATAAAGCGTTTTTGGGAAGTTAAGATGATTAATTTTAAAGCTTGCCGTGTAGGTTACGATAACTCTCATGTTTAAGGTTTTTCGGCCCTGTAGGCTTCTGACAGATGTTTTTTTATTCATGCTTGTCTGGAATTGAGTTTCGAGTAATGCATCTTTTTTAATATTAACCAATGATTGGGTAATGATAATGAAATATTAATTACCTTTTGAAATAATATGTCTATTTTAATCAAATAATTCGGTAGATCAATACCACTAGCGTTACACTTAGGGATGGGTCATCACCTACCACTACTTATTAAACATACATTGTTAATACATAAATTATATTTACACAAATGTATTTAGTAAAAGTTAAATTTACCAATACTTATCATATTTTCGTAAGTCAGATTTACCTATATGTCACATATGCTTTGCGAAGAATAACTCTCGAAAGTTCGCTAAACTATGAATTGATTATTTAGTCTAACCTCTGTCTAAAAGTTTGAAAATAAGTGAATTAAACATCATTATGACCAAGGACTAGGCAGGCGCGGTCCCAAGCCTCGAATTTTGGAGGGGGTCACCAGTACGCAGCCTCAGGTTTTGGGGGGGGTCACAAGTAAAAATACTATAAATCTAGCAAAAAATACTTTACTAGTAGCCCCCCAAGATTTTACCCGCGTAGTTCCCGTTCTAGTTGTTTTCCCACGTTAAAAAATAGTCTATGTGCTATTAGATATTTTTAATTTTCTTAGATTTTTTGTTTAACGTATACGATTTTGGAGGGGGGAAGTGTCATGTCCCCTGAGACCCCCCCTCTCGGACCGCGCATGGGACTAGGGGTCATAATGATGTTTAATTCACTTTTGTTATAGTGTATTTTTAGATCGAGTTACTCACACCATCACGTTCCGTTTTCGAAAATAATCATTCTTAATACCTACTGTGTCAAAGAAAATGAGATAGGTATTTTTATATTAATGTATGTATATGTTTAAGAATTCCTATGTAAAAGAAATCAACGTGTCATACGTAGTTAGATGAATTTTATTTTTCCAACCTTCACCTTGTTCCGGCTGTGAATTTACAACAGCGATCGGCTCACCAAAAAAGTCTGGCTCCCGACCCTAAGTTTCATACCCTAACCCTTTCCTACCGACACTTACACACACATACATTAACAGAATTCGTTAATCGCACGCTTATGTTGTTTTTTATGTACGAAGGAAAGCGTGGGGACACGTGGAGGGGTCTGGGCGGGGCAATGCAGCTGCACGTTAGGGCTCCGGCGGCAGTCGCGACGCGAGCGTCACTCGCATATGTCCCGGCCGCACTAACACATTTTCCCGCGAAAACATTTACGTGAAACGGAACGTTTAAAAAAAATTACATTTAAAAAAAAACAAGAACAATATGTCATTTTATTATTTTGGCGCGAAATTAAAGCTTGCCAGTATTTAGTGAAGTTTTCGGTGTTTCGCGGGAGTTGATGTGCGCGAGCGAGAGGAGCGATATGGAGAGTCCTGGAGAGGAAACGGGACGGAGCGCTCCCCCCGCACCTCACACTCCTGCACCCCCGCAGCCGAACGGCTCCAATAAGATTATTGGAAGGAATGTGAATGGAACTAGTAAGTCACTAAATACTATAAATATTTTGACACATGACATCTGTAAAAACAACAACTTATTGGTACAATCAAAGTACATTATTTACAAAGGATTTACAAAATGTGAATATCTGTAATACCAACTTACACATTAGATTAAAAGAAAAAACAATTATCCACAAAACAATTTTATCTATCGTGTCCAGCACAAAACTTTAAACCAGCTTCAGAACAGGAGGTAGTTCTTAATTGGTATTTTTCTAAAATATCTAAGTACTAGGTACTGAATAGGTACATCGCATACAAAACAAAACTATATTTTTACAGATTTTGAAATTCTAACATGGTCTACCTTTAATTTATGATTTCAGTATATTTTGATTTAATGACCAATTGCTTTAGGTATATGCCTATATTGTTTTCAAAACTTACCTACAGTATTTCCAAATATTTAAAAATACTAATTTAAATGTCCAAATAGTAAGCCCTTCGCTTAAAGCTCTTTCGTTTAGCGCTGTTTTTATATAAATTGTAGGATGCCCTGAAATTGCACGCATCGTTAGGCTCCCCGATATCCGAAGTACCGATATAACTAATTTATTGAAAATTACCCAAATTTTAAGGAGTTTAAGGCCAAACGGGATGTTTTGACGTTAACATCCCATCTTGCCCTTATTCGCTTTCCTAACAATATCTTACAGAGCGCAAAAAACCACAAAAATATTGGCAGTCATAGAGACTGCCGTTAAATGTGATAATTTAAAACTCAGAATTTGAGAGCTCACTTTGAAAACTACGCGTGTGAAACCGGGGCTGCTGCTAGTCTGGTATAAATATTCAAAGCATGGCCGTCTATTATTATATAAGTCTTCTAAGCATAACTGTCTAGATTAGTCTTAAAAGCATGGCAATCTAGAAATAAATCCTAGATAAGCAAACTCTTAGAAAACAATAATTGCGAAAATTATATTTCTTCCTAAGATACATTAATCAACTACTTATGTATTCTTATACACATCAGCCAAACAAAAACGACGATTGCAAAAGAAAACTCCGTCGCTGGGAATCGAACCCGTTACCGCGCAATTTGCGTTTTTCCTCGGCCGCGCTCACTTTGTCTCTGGCAGGGTTTTTGCTTGCAAACTCTGTATGTGCTGCGTTTCTTGATACCTGAACGAACAGTCTTGATCCTTTTGTAACTATGATATTTA